>JASTWR010000625.1:0-97493 GCA_030770355.1 Harpagoxenus sublaevis | reverse complement strand
GGGTACACGAGCGAGCTGGGATAAATAAATGAACACTAACACTAAAACATATGTATGTCGAAACAGTTTTTTTATTCCCCCAAATTATACAATACAAAATGGAAAAATCTCGTATCCTGTCGGAAATCACAGGTGCTTCACTCGCTCCTGCCGTTCGGTCCACCATTCATGTACCTTTATCACATTCTCCATCGCGCATTCCTCGTGTGACGTGCAGCGAAAAGGCCTGACCGCGGTCAGCGTTCGCAGCCTACGATGTCCTCGTAATCGGCATCGATGGTCTCGATCGTGACATCAACGTCGGGCGTATCCCCGATGAGGTCTCGCAGCCATTTCTTCTTCTCCTCTCCCTTCACGTACACAATCGAGACGGAAGAGGAAGCGGAAGCGGAATCGGAAGAAGAATCTTCCTCAACAGTTTTCCGTACACAGCCTCTCGGATGATGCTCTTAGCGTGACAGTACTCCGTGTCGCCGGCGTTCCATCCAAGACCGTGGTGATTCCGCGTCAGCACCTCGCTTGACTTTTTTCCTTCGTCGTCATGATGTGCCATACCCTCGGTGGAAAAAATACATGGTGTGTAAGCACGGTCCCTTTTTCTCAAGACCGCAAACCTCTTTGACGACAAACTTTTCGCCAACAATGAATCCCTGTAGATCCACGAATGTTGGTACGTCCGACATAGTTACGATCTCGTGAACGACTGATAAAATAAATGACTTTACTCGAATTATATATCTATATTCCACTACAAGATCATGAATAATAAAGCAGCCTATTTACTGTCGCTACAGAATCTTGCACACAATATTAGTCAGCGAATTATATATGTATTCCACTGCAAGGTCATGAATAATAAAGCAGCCTCTTTAACCGCAAACTTCTTTCCGTAACGATAAATCCTTATAAAATCAGCAAAATCAATGTCAGTACATCTCATGAGCAAATGATAAATGAATTTACTGTCGCTACACAATCTTGCGCACGATGTTAGTCAGCGGATTATATTCCACCACACGGTCGTGAATAATAAGACAGTAGGCCGTTGTATTAGGTTCTATATTACGTTTACACTCAAACTCTATACGAACATCCACGGTCGCGCTTTTTATCGATTCGTTCTGACGTGAACAATCCATCACCACGAACGGGCCCCATTCCTTAAACAGGGTCAGCGTGAGGAGTACCTCATCGCTTTCGCTTCCGTAATAAGACTTTCGAAATTTCCTATACATGTCATACAGTATAGCGATTCTACGATTATCAAAATCCAAATTCATATCGTCGTAGGGATAAAAATCAGAATTGAGATACAACTTAACATTCGTAAGATTGCCGCTGTCAAAAACGGAGGCATTTTTAAATATGTTGTTAATTCTTCCAGTTTGCAGCGCGAAAATGACGTATCTCGGCTTCTCCAGCTGCGTCGCGGCTTTCACGGCCCACGAATGCTTGACCGTGGTCTGCAGCAGAGGGTACTCATACAGATCCCACGAGCGAAAACCCATGCTCAGATAACGTCCGCTCTCCAACGTTCGCAAAAGGGACAATTTATTTACATCGTTCAACATCACGTGTGGCATTCTCCATTGCAGCTTCGACAAAGTGATCTTTGGATCCTTGTTATGATCCGGCGTCGTCACGATGCAATTGGCGTCGTTCCGCGAACGTATGAGAATAAGTTCGTGTCGCGCGTTTATCACCACGCGCTTATAATCTTCGCAAAAACCGAGAAGCGTGTCAAGAGGTACGCAAAAGTTGAACTCGCCAATTTTGGGCCTTGGTCCAAGGTTCCATCCAGCGTTCTGCAGTTTTTTGCCTCTCTCGGCAGTCAGCGACACGAAGTTCTTAATTGAGCTCGTTATTCCGACGTTTCTGTTCTTATCAATCTCGACGCCATTGAGCTCATATCGAATCTCATCGAACATAAACGCCACGCAGTTGTTATCCATTCGCGTCTCCGAGGTAATTTCCGCAATATTGTCGGAAAACTCTCGCAGGGTAACGTGTACAGATCCTGCTGTTGTATCGGTATGCGTATCTCGTCGCTGTATCCGAGCGAGGTGTTGGCGTACGGATTATACGTGTGAGTTTCAATCTTGACAATGCGCTCATCGAAAATTGGCTCACCACCGATGCTCAGAATGTCAACCATGACGATTGTTTCGCACAACGAATCCCAAGGATCGCAGAAAAGCAACGTTCTCTACGCTTAGCTCGTTCCTCTTTTTCCACCACCTCGTCCTCTCGCTCCGCGCGCCAAACGATAACGTTGGTGGCTCAACGACAACGACAGCAGATGCGCTCTTACTTTCTCTCGCGGACGACTCGTTCAGAACGAGCATCTTTCACGCACCCATATATCTAACCTCTGCGTCGCACATGCAGTCGAAGCGTTATCTCCTCGCCACGAAAATCGATCGGTCGCCAGTTCTGATCCACCACGCGCACCGTTATGTCAGTAACACTCCGCGCGATGATCGGGAGATAAATGATCTGCGTCGGCGTCTCCGACAGTTTATATCCCGGTGGAACGTTCGGCGCAAATTCGTGTATCGTGTGCACCAGCATACCGTTGCTGTAAGCCCCCTTGGTAAGATTGCATTCCACGCGAATGATATTTACGTCCATTATCTTCGTCGGCTCGTCGGACGCGTACCACCTGTTCGGCTTGAGTACGCGATTCGTCGAAAAACCCAGCAGAGAACCGATGTTGTTCGGTTTGGTAAAGTTTACTCTGTAGGCGCATTTAATCTCACTTCTCATGGTGTTCTCGTTGGCGCGAAGAATTATCGAACGTTCATCCCCTTTCTCTTCCTCGTTATCATATATGTAATCCTGATCGTCATCGTCCACGCTCGGGTACAAGTCGTGCGTAACCGTCGACGGTTCCGCACCGATAAACACCTGTCGCTTGCGGAGAATAGCAGCTCTCAGATATCTGCCTATGGCACGCAGTTCATACGATCCCTCGGGAATCGTAATCGGCTCGTCGTTTTGGTCGAAATAAAATTTATTATTCGTAGAGTTAACGTTCGGTATCGTGTTGTACGTCTCGAAATTCGCGAGACCCAGCTCGTAATCACCGTCGCTCAGATCCAGAGCAGGAAAGTAGCTCGCCGCGAGAACGCTACTTCTCCCGGTCAACGTAAGTGTCAATGACATGACAATGAACGATCGCTTATTCAGGAAAATCGTCTCCAATCGATCTCTCGAAAAAACCGCAGACACAGCTGACCGCAGATACTTCGATCGAACGTCTGATACGAACGATAGTTGTACGCGATATTCACCTCGCTTCCGAGATATCGCACAAGTTCCCGCGGTGGACGAAGGTTACCAAAACCGTCGAAGTAAATCGCATTGTTTCCTCTCTTGGCGTAGGCGACCCAGTGCGTGCCCGGACCAGCGGCGTTGTCGAGATTTACAATACCGCTCTCATCGTTACGCACTTTCGTTGGCAGCGCGTCACGCATAAACACGCCTCTGAAGAAGGGTATGCGCAAACGGCGAGCAGAGCGACTCAATTGCTCGTTCGTCGTAAGACCAGACAACGGTAGATCAAGTGCGGTTAACGTTTCCGTCCACGAGATTTTTTTTTTTTACATCTTAACGACGACGGTTTTCTTTTGATCGTCCTCGCGCCGCCACCGCTACGTTTATACGGCGTGAGATACAATCCACGACCTTCTGTCGCTCGATTGTGACGCTGCAATTTCTCAAGTTGACGTCGAGCAGCCTTGCTGTCGTTCACCGCTTTCGCTACACCGGCCGCTCCACCGATCAGAGATCCGAGCGCTCCCAGCATCGGTAAAAGTGGTAAAAAGCCTCCGCGTTTCGCCGCGGGAAGTACCCTCCTCCTTCTCGTCGTCGTGGTCCTCGTCCTCCTTTTCCTCGTTCCTCGCGCGCTCATACCCATACCTAACCTTGTTTTTACTTTCATAGCAGCCCATATGGCGGTCGCAGCTGCTTTCTCGCCAAGAGTCGAATCACTCGCTGTTGCGCGCTTGCGCGCTCTCTCAGCGAGCGCTAGATCAGCAGAGTGTCGATCAACGAGATCGTTGCTTCGCGAATAAGCGATGTCGTGCTCGCGACACGCCGCGTCCAACGGATTTACACCTCGATCTCCGCGCGCTAGCCGCTTTGCGAGACGAGTACCAGGTCCGCAGAACTGATAACCGGGTACATGTAGCTCAAAAGGAAGAGCATTTATCGTCTTGTTTAACAATCCACCGCCGATACCGCTACTGTGCGTTGCGCGCGACATCCAACGCAATCCTTGATGAATGGCGGTGAACCGTCTATGTGCGACTGATGCCACGGTTGATTGTAATGTTCCAGGCACACGCGGCAACTCTGCACCTCGGGATCCGCTCTCAGATGATTCGGTAGTTTGCTCCACAGTCGTTCAACACAATCGGGAAAGTCGCGCAGCAGAACGATCTTTGGCAAGTACTGCAACTGTTCGGCGGTCAGTTGAAAAATATCGTGCTTATCCGTCAACAGGATAAACATCGCGATTGTCGCGCGAATCGATCGACAACTCGCGGTACAAGTGTAAAAAAAAACGGGTGTGCACGCACGCGCGTGATACGGACAAATGAGATTCGTACGACAGCCGCTGACAATAGGAGTATCAAATCTCGACCGCAAAACGCGAGTGACATCAAGCGGAGCGATTCGAGAAGCGCAACGACACGGCCCGCTGTTACCGAGCGCGATACGCTGCATCATTTGTGGCCCCTCCAATTGCGGTAAGACGAACGTTCTAATGAGTTTGCTAGAGAGTCCACACGGGGTGCGTTTCGAAAACGTGTACGTGTACTCGAAATCCTTGCAGCAGCCAAAGTATCGATATCTCGAAACGCTACTCGAATCGATAGACGAGATCGGTTATCATGCGTTCACCGAAAATCGTGACGTCATACCACCGAACGAGGCCCTACCCAATTCGATATTCGTGTTCGACGACGTGATCTGCGACCGACAGGACGCGATCAAAGAATATTTTGCAATGGGTCGACATTCGGATATCGATTGTTTCTATCTCTGTCAGACGTACGCCAAGATACCGAAACATCTCATACGCGACAACGCAAATCTGCTAATCCTAATCAGACAGGACGGTACCAATTTGAAACACGTGTACAACGATCACGTGAACACCGATATGCCGTATGAAGAATTTTGCGCAATATGTCGCGAATGTTGGCAACGCAAATATGGCTTCCTGGTAATAGACAAAGATAGCGCGCTACGCAACGGCAGATACAGACGTGGCTTCAACGACTTCGCCGTGCTGTAAATCAATCAGTCGGTAACAATGAGCAGCGCAAAAATAACCTCAAAGGACACCGCCGAGCGAGAGAGAACCGCGAAAGAGATCGCCAAAACGCGCGGCTCGATTCGCAGAAAATACAGAGCGTTGAAAACCGGCAAGATAGAGAGCGATATCGCTCTCGAAAGGCAATTCAAGCCGATCATCGATCCGCTGAAACAGATCGCCGAACGGGGAGGCGAGCCCGAGGCCGACGACGACTCAAAAGGTATCGTCGTTAAGAAGAAGCACGAGGATAGTGACGACAATGAAGAAATCGCAGGGGAAACTAAGCCTAAAAAGAAACGATCGAGCACCACGTCAGACATGCTCGCGATTCGTTCCACGCCTCTGGAACCGCGAAGGTTGTCGAGCATCGCTTCAGACACGCTCGCGATTCGATCCAGCACGCCTCTGGAACCGCGAAAGTTGTCGCTGAAGGAGGAAGACGTCTTCCAGTCGCCGCAACCTTCCCTCGAAACTTCCATCAGAGAGGCTCTGCAAACGCCGGAGGGACGCGAGGATTTGCAAAAGAGTAAATTAGGACCCTTGGGAAAGAAATACGTGAACGCTCTTTTCTTCGGCGGGGACACGATCGATCACGTTTACGGCGTGTACTTCACGAACAATGGTCCGATGCTCGGCGACAAACCGTTCGAAATGCTCGCAAACGATTCCGTGATCGTGGACGGGGTGACGTACAAGGGCACGCCCGGCTTGTACGAATTGATCTTCAAGAGACACCCCGATGACGCAATCTACACCAAGGATGACCTACACAAATATAGAAGTCTACTAGTGGCGACAAACGCTCATAAACGCGGTCATAAAGCTGAGAATCCTATCAAGGGTAACAAGGGGCACAAGTACGTAGACATCATCGCTCCACTCGTGACCCGCGCCAGAATCGGCAGCACTAGAAAGGGCGCCGGCGTGACCAATCTACCGTCAAACATGAGATTGAATCACAACAAGATAGATTACGTTCATTGGGACGATCCCAACGAATTGGTAAATCGTCTTTGTTTGCTCGACGCCTCGCATCGAGCTGGCAACACCGCTCACGACAATGAGATCGTATCGATAATCGAGGAGCTTCGCGAAGCGGGATTGGTTATAAATTGAAGCACCACGTCGAACATAACGGCAGTACGATATCGTCTTCGTTTGCTCGACGCCTCGCATCGAACTGGCAACACCGCTCACGACAATAAGATCGTATCGATAATCGAGGAGCTTCGCGAAGCGGGGATTGGTTATAAATTGAAGCGCCACGTCGAACACAACGGCAGTACGATTTTCGATGTCGGTGAACAAGTTTAGAATGTCTCTGAAGAGAGTCGACGGAAAGTCGCGATCATCGTCAATCGGACCTCTACGAAGCTACGTGCGCGACAACGCGCTCTGTCTGAACGACGATTCCTACGACGCGAAGGAGCGCAAGATACGACGTCTAGCCGCACCGGAGGTTGACACCGACGCGACAAACAGAAGCTACGTCGAGCTGGCGCTTCGAGATCTGCGAAACGATATCGAAACGTTTCGCGAGAACACCGCGAGCTCGCTCTCAACGGTAAAGAACGAAATGGACAAAACCGTGACCGACAAACTGAACGAATTACGAAATACATTACAACAATTCCAAAACGACGTCAGAGAATTGAGCGAAAAAACGGTGACGCAAGAATTATTCGACGAGACAGTGAAAAAAATTAAAGACGGCATTCGCAAACAATCGGAAGACATTCGCAAGCTAACAGAGGACATTCGCAACGCCCGCGAGTTCAAAAGGGTGACGAGCGATCGCGAAGTGGAACAGGCAAGACTAAACGAACTTGTCGGTCTTCTCGACTCTGGCAAGAAAAGCTCTTCCTCCTCGACGTAGAGCGTAATAATGAGCGTCGAGAAACGAAGACTCGTGAAGGAACTGCACGCGCCGGGTCGAAAAAACTTTCCACGGCGTCGCGTCGTAGTGCGCGGCTATGACGATCTGTGGCAGGCCGACGTGGTGGAGATGCGTCCCTACGCGCGGCAAAACAAAGGCTACAACTACATATTGACGGTCATCGACGTGCTGAGCAAATACGCATGGGCGTTACCGCTCAAGAGTAAGAGTGGAAAGGAGATGGCCGCGGCGCTGTCCAAGATATTTCGCGAGAGCACGCGATTCCCGAAAAATCTGCAAACGGATGAAGGAAAGAAGTTCTACAACACCGACGTACGTGAGATTCTAAAAAAACGCGACGTCAATCATTACTCAACGTACTCAGTGATGAAAGCGTCAGTAGTGGAAAGATTCAATCGCACACTCAAAGAGAACATGTGGAAACTCTTCACGCTTAACGGAAC
The DNA here is from genome assembly GCA_030770355.1 of Harpagoxenus sublaevis. Taxonomy (NCBI): domain Eukaryota; kingdom Metazoa; phylum Arthropoda; class Insecta; order Hymenoptera; family Formicidae; genus Harpagoxenus; species Harpagoxenus sublaevis. The sequence continues at coordinate 89,827 of JASTWR010000625.1, read as the reverse complement.
GTACGAATGGGTCAACGCGTTACCAAGTCTGCTGTCGAATTACAACCACCATCGACATCGAACGATTGAAATGCGGCCAGTGGACGTGACACCCGCTGTCGCCGAGAGACTTCTATCCACGGTGTACAGTCGCACGAAGATCGCCGGCCCGGCTAAATTCAAAGTAAACAATCCGGTACGCATAAGCAAATTCAAAACGATATTCGAGAAGGGCTACACTCCAAACTGGACCACCGAAATCTTTCGCGTCGCCAAGGTACAACGGACCAATCCTGTGACGTATCTGCTAAAGGATTACCGTAGAGAAACGATAGCCGGAGGATTCTACGAGTACGAGTTGCTCCGAGTGTCCAATCCCGATGTCTACCTCGTGGAAAAAGTGCTGCGCAAACGGGGTAACCAAGTGTATGTGAAATGGTTGGGAATGGACAGTTCGCACAATTCCTGGATAAATAAAACAGCTGTATTATAATATATTTTATACTGTTATATATTTTTATTATAGAAATAAAATCGTGTACATATTGCGATATACAAATATTCTTCTCTCTCTCACACTTGCGCCGATATATTATAAATGCAGTTCGTCGAAACTAATCCTGCCTTTATGTAATAAGCGCAAGAAACAATACCGCACTCTATTTATTCTTACATTACGTTAATGTTATATAAATCTTTTTGGCAAAAATTATACAATTCTATAAAATGTCACATTTATGAAATTGGAAACATAAAACCATCTCTCTGGGGTACAAAAGTCGATTGTGAAAAAACACATTTTGTCACAAAAGACGTTTGTACCCCAGGGAGATGATTTTATTAAAATTTATTGAGACAAATTAGACTCGGAAAACATTTACCAAAGAAAAAAATTAAAAAAAAGTTCCTAATTCGATGTAATCGCAAAGCCATGGAGATTGAGCGAATTGCAATACGCCATGTATCTTTTGTAACGCAAAGACCGCGACGCATGCAATTTTGAAAATTACGATAGTGTATGACGTAACGCTTCTTATCGTACACAATCGCGTGGAGCTTGACGAAAAAAGAAATGAAAAAAATAAAAAATTTTCCTGATTAAATATGAAAGCTACACCACGCTTCTTTGGTTCTTTGTCTTCCGAGCCTATTTCACCGTTTTTGATACAATACATTTTTTTTTCTATATTACAACGCATTAAAAAACAGCGTAGTTTTTCCCCAATATATTTTAAATATTATTTTACCGCCACTAAGACAGCGTAGTTTTTCCACCAAGAATTAATAAAAAAAAAATATAATGTGATAGAGGAAAAACAAAAAGACATTAATGAAAAATCTAATGTGATAATAGAACAAACAATGGAAATATTAATTATATGTTTTTAAAAACTACAAAAAAACACCGTAGTTTTTCCCCATATATTTTAAATATTATTTACCACCATTAAGGCAGCGTAATTCTTCCACCAAGGATTAATAAAAAAAAATATAATATGATAACGAGAAAAAAAACAAAACAATTAATAAAAAATCTAATGTGATAATAGAACAAAAACAATGAAAATATATATTATATATATATAAAAAAGTATCTCGCGCGTTTATTCTTTGCGCGATCCCCCTCCATTTTCCCTCACTGATATTCCATAATGTCCCCACGGTAGAGTGTCGAAAGAATCGGGTTCAACGCATCGTTTATCGTCGTAGGGACTAAGAGCTAGCTTCAACTCGGACACAGTGTACACTTCGTGCAGCTTCGAGCGCAAGCACGACTGACGTCGCGACTGCTCCGTCAAGTTGAACAGACACCGCTTGTAATCGTCGAACGTTATCATTCTCGCAACCACGTTCCTCTTTACACCCTTTATCCTCTTAGTGTCGTCTTTACCAATCACCTTCAGAGCGTACATCTTCGCTCTGAGCCCTACGAACTCGGTCATTATCGCACCGTTGTTTTCATCTTTCATCATACCAGGTATTTTCTTGTTCGCGCGCGGCATACCGTACGCATTGCCCTCGGGATAGTCACTCGTATCAAATCTCGCAATATCGCGCCTAATATTCTCGTACGCATCGTCGCATTGTAGGTGATATATCAAGTTATTGGTGTCCGTGTACATTAGTTTACACCTATCGCGATACAACGGTACCATATAATTGTAATGAAAATCATACACGAGCATCTTAGATATCTCTAGAATGCACATGCCCACGTAGATCGGCTTGTTGTATTTCACCTCAAGCCTGCGTAGCTCGACGGCCATCAAATCCGCCGAGAAAACGCTTCTACTGTGAAAATTCGGCTTAGCGATCATTGCCTCAGCGCCGTATACCCCGTCCCAGCGCGTGACGAGACGCACATCGACATGATCGCGCACGTTCTCCATTGTTTTCTCGAATACCGCGTTGTTCATTAATTTGTACATATTTCTCTCAAACTCGTTATTCGCGAGAGTTCTAAATAACGTGTTAAGCTCTATATAACTGCTAAGCCACCGAGATTGCGCAAATTGCAACACACGATAAATCTTCGTTACGCACAACCCGTATCACACGCATTGCTGCAAATTTCGATAATGCACCACGTAACGCGACTTGTCATAGAGAGTGGCCAGAAGTTTCTCGTACCGTTTTTCTGGAGGCTTTTCTCGCGTCGGACAGAACGGAAGATCCGCGTGGGCGTCGTGGAGCTCCCGTGGATACGCAAGGTCAACCTCTAGGATGTAACCGATAGACGAGTCCGACGTCACGGACATAACGTTAAAACTCTCGGGATCGTCAAGCCATCGAAAATCCGCGTATGGTAAGGGCTCGCACATCGCCCAGCCGTACAGATTGTTCACGTCGAAATACATAAGGTACGTCGACGGTTCTGACCAATCGTACGACGACATGTACTGGTTGTTGGCTCGCGCGTATCTGTGCGAGCATTGGCTAAGACCGCCGCGAATACCGCGCTCCACGAACAGCAACATATCAATATCGGTAAGCAGTTCGAATCGAACACCCGTGTGCTTCAACATAGCGTCCCACGTGTATCCCGGTAGAGTGTAATAATGCGCGGGATCCAATCCGTAACTGTCGACGCAGTTGTTGCGAAAATTTTCGAAAATATCCGCCAGAAGCAATACATCTGTCTTAAGATACAGGTCGCTGTACTCGCCGAGATTATTTACGCGAAAACAACGCCAAACGTTCAACGCGTGCTCGTAATCGCTCTCGCTCGCGACGTCGCCGGACAGCGAACTAAAGAAAAGCACGCGCGGTGGCAGCTCGGTCTCCGACAGTTTATCCACGCTATCGAGATACTCGTACGGAAATACGCCCTTTCGCGTGAGCAAATCAAGATCTTCCTCGCTAATTTCCCAAAACTCAGACCGCGTAATCCTCAGCCTGGACTTATGGAGATACGACACTAATTTCTCAAGACTGGTACCAAGAAACCTAAACGAATCCACGAATCGTAACTTAACGCGATTTCCCCAACAATCGTGCTTCGTCTCTTTGACGTTCTTCGTGAACGATATGTACGTCTCCTTGTTGATCGGCAACAAGTCGACACGACCCTCGAAACTGTTAGCTATGTCTTTGATGATAAAATGAGCATCGTAACCCGACAGATTGTGAAAAAACACAGGAATAACAAACGATTCTTTATAATTCAAATTACAGGACATATGTGCGGGACCTCTGTACCGACCGGTCAAATGACAGTGATCGCGCACACGATAATCATCCTGTTGAAAACATCTGCCGCATATGTGACAACGCGTCGCGCTACAAAATTCGCTTCTCTCTTCCAACGTGAGCTCCGCCATGATCACGTTTCTAGTGAGTATCGTTCTCACACGATGCGCGATATCGTTAAGCTCATTCACGAACCACGACACGCAATCCTCGCCGCGTCGCGATCTGTACATGGATAAATTTTGATTGTACGAGCAACACAGATAATAACCGACGCTGAACGGTCTGTGATGCTGATATATATAAGTCGCGTCGAATGTCGCTTGATGATCCGTTTCATCCCTCTTCTCCAGCACGCATTCCAGGTCGGCGTACACCACGAAGGGGAGTCGCTCTTTCCTGATCTGATTTTGAAAAAACAGGAACTTCTCGTCGTCGCTCGGAAGAAGAATGGCGCAGTCGTTCATCTTTCCGCAGTCCACACCGTGAGCGATCAATCTCTCAGTCGTACCGAAGTAGTGCAGACAGTTGAAAGATAAAAAAAAACAGTATACTCTAGTCCGTCATATTTTTTAATCTTTTTTTTTATACATACCAATCACATATATGCTTCATCGAATTATTACCGCTCAGCCGTGACGACACCAATCGAGAGAGATTCCTTATCCACGCGTAATGACCAACGTTATCGCCTTGTCGCGCATCCTTCAGGTACAACAAATTGACGTGACAATCTCTCTTATAGTCGGTGAGACGCAGAGGAACAATCACTTTGTTCCGCACGTTCTTCCTCTTCCTATTCGTCCTCACCTTTCCCTCGCGAACGGTGAACACGTTTACGGATATATCGTTGAGACGTTCGAATTTGGTGATCCGCCTCAGAGCCATGGGAAACTCGATTCCGTCAAAATTCAATATCGTCGAATAAGGAGGATACTCGTGCCATCTATCCGGATTTTTCGGAACGGGATACAACGCGGCGACGATCGACCGAGCGAAACACGCGTTGTCCATCCTCTTCACGTTGACCACCGATCGCATATGTTTTATCCACGATGGAATCTCCATCCAGCATCCCGCGCACATAGGATTGCACTTGTTGATATTCACCATAAAATTTGATATACGCGACAACGCCCATCCGCTGTCCCGTTCCTGAAACTCTTCGAGAGCCGTTAGAGTTACGTCCATCACGCGACTATCGTACCATTCTAGCAGATCTGACGTGGGAAGAAGCATATAGTTGCTCGTAGCGATACTCTTGACCGCGGTTTCACCACTCGTGATGACAAATTCTCCATTGAAAAGAGTGTTGACCTTGAGACAACCATGTCTCACGAGATTGTCGCGCACATGACCGAGCACCGTGTCTCTCGCATCCTCGAGAAACTGTCGAGGCTCAACGTGATCCTGATTTATCACCACACCGGTCAGGACGCGTCTCTCGAAGGCCGTATCGATCTCCGCCCACGAAAATCCTCTCGACGCCGACGCCGACGTCGACGGCACCGACGAAGGATGGTTCATCGAGACCGGCACCCACGTGCGCAAAAAAACGTCGACACAGACGATTCCTGGCTCCCAGTAATATCACAATTCGACAGGCCAAAGAATTGATCTCTCCAGTCAACGTCATTCGAGATCGTCCACGACATTCCTCGCGCGTTATCTCTAGAAGCGCGTCACAACGTCGCGACCATGCGCGATACAAATCTACCGAGTCGACGCTCGTCTCGCGTTCGAGAAGATCGAGATACTCTTGCTTTTCACGCTCCTCCATGTTCTCTCTCTTTTTTTTTTTTATCGCAACCACACGGCGTAATCGCCCGAGGGTATTTCAAATTTTAGCCTTTCACAAATATCGCGACGATACTCCACCCGACTCTTACCGTTTACCCCCCTTTTCGTGATACGTCTCGGAATTGTACGATAGTAACGCACCGCTCTAGAACTGTACGCGATCACCGTTTGAATCCACACTTTCTCATGCGCATCCAGAATTCCAATTTCCCTTCGCAAATGATACGTCGGCAGATTCCATCGAAGTTGCTCCTTCACCACGTGGCTCCCTAAATCTTCATTTACGTCATCGTAAATCTTCATTTACGTCTCGTAGCAACACAGATCAATATCACTGTCGCGATCCTTGCACTCACAATCAGAATTCTCGGAACTCGAGAGATGGGTGAAAGTCGAGAGATATGTAACTGCGTTGGCATTATCACTACCGCTCACGTTGGACGCGATTTCCTCATCCTTTTCCATTTTCTCGACATTTTTTTCCCTTTTTTTTCACAATCTTTGAACGCAAAAAGCAAGAAGAACGACGCTGCACCGCGCGTATATTACGATATGCGAGCGGCATCGGAAACGAACACGTTTATATATACCTACCTGTTTATATATACCTAGCGTAGAACGCGATTCTAAAACAGACTGCGATATGATAATTTGCGGTTACCGACTTATGCCCTCCAGCGACGTACAATCTGATAAAAAATCACGCATTCGTCATGTCGTAAGCAACATGCGATAACCTTGATCGATTGCGTAATAACACGTGTATGCTCGATGTGAGGGTTAGCATATCAGAAAGAGAGAAAGAGACGAGGCGCGAGGTAGGAAGTCAGCGTCTTGCGTAACGCGACCAGTCTCACGCGGTACGCGTACCGGGGGAGACGTTTGGTGGAGGCCCGCGGGCGGTCGGAGTGGTGGGTCGGTTGACCCCCCCCCACCCCCACCCGACGGGGATTCATTTTCACACGGGGACTACCTCCAGGCGGGGATGGGTGCGATTGGAAGGGGGATCCCCCTCCCACCGCACCCACCCCCGTTTGGAGGTAGTCCCCGCGTGGGATGAATCCCGCCTCTCTCTCCTACTTGAACAAAAAAGATTTTCAGCGTTCCATGTATACCCGTGCGGTAACGTTCAATCTCGAAATGGTGTGTGGCAGCGCGGTAGGGCGTCTGCCTGCTAACACGCTGGCCCGGATTTGTTCTCTGGTGCTTCCTTTTATTTTTTTTATTGCTTTTTATTATAAATAATTATTTAATTATTTTCAGAACAAAGGAGCATGTAAAAAGTAATTTAATTTATAGTCAAAACTTATTGATTTTTTTATATAACATTCGAACACGACATAATACAGAAACGCGCGCGTTTTGGGCACAAGACGATTTCAAAGAGGATGAGAAAGAGAATCAAAATGACCCGTCAATAATTTGTTTAATTAATTGTGAAAGTTGAAAGTAACATTTATTTGTTATAGGGTGTAAGATAATACTATTCTCCACTAATCACACCGTATGACTGAATATATTTGTGTAAGGGAAAATTAGTTACTAATTATTATCCTTCTCCTCACCTCCCTTATTAAACTTTTAACGTTATGTACAAAATCATTACATTTATATCATTTGATTACACACACCCTTCCAAATTTAATTATTTTTTACATGCTCTTTCGTTCTCGAAATAATTACATAAGTATTATATATATTGTAACAAAAAAAAAGCAAAAAAAGTAAAAGGAAGCACCGGGAAACGAACCCGGGCCAGAGTATTAGCAGTCAGACGCCCTGCCGCGCTGCCACACACCATTTCGAGATTGAACGTTACCGCACGGGTATACACGGAACGCTGAAATCCTTTTTTGTTCATAACTTTGCAACGAATGATTAATATCAACTAATATCTTATCCCTATACTCAGAGGTTCTCCCCTTGCAGACTATTAAAGTATCGTGCACATTTGCGCTTTTCGACGTGTACCCTCTTTTTCAGATCGCCGGGCCACGCCGAGAAAGCAATCTAGCAGCCTCGACGCATCAGAGTCAGAGCGAGAAGGAGGGAATGATATTCTCTCTCTCGCTCGCTCGCACGGCGCGCCGAACTTAGCCGTAAGCCGAGCGCGCGTCGTCAGTTGTCACACGGAGACAGAGCATCTCTGTGTGCATAAGTGGAGGGGGATGTGCTCAGCTCGGAATCGCACCACTTATCATGCGATACTCTGTAAGAGTCGTGCGACAAAGTTCTCATTCCTACCGCGGCTACCGCTGACAACTGTGTCGCCACCGTCAACGCGGAGTTCTCGGCTCAGTATCCAGGAGCCTTAAGGGGATCCTGAACCCGTCTGTATACCGACATTATTGCATTATAAGAAATCTTTGAATTGGCTTTACAGAATCGCAAAATTCTTTTACAGAATTAAAGTACGTGCAAAAATCTAGCGCGCAACGGTCGAGTTTGTATGAAAAAGGAAAAAAATTAAAAAACTTACTTATTTTTTGCGCACGTAGAGCTGTCACCTGACGACAATATTTGCTTAATACAAAAATACTGCAGTTTATATGTACAAAATGAGATAGAGGCGCGCTAGGGAAAACATGTAAGAATAATATCGCGCAAGCAGAACTAAGATTCGAAGCCTAAAAAAAAAGAATTTCTCTAATTGCATTTTATATGAATGCAAATACAGACGCTGAATAACAAGAAGAGCAGTGTTGCGTGAAACAGTAGTGTCCGGATCTTGTCAGAGATGGCGCTGCCTGCAATCTGACAAGGACAGATATATCATATAGGTATCCGTTAGACAAGGACAGGTATAGCACGGTAACACAGAAAACATAGTAACGATCAAAATTATCGATTATTTTTAGTTCCGTGCTAGATCGTGGCGCTGTCACGTTGGAGTTCGCCTGTCACTTCAGGATTCCTTTAAGGGGATCCCCTTAAGGGGATCCTGAACCCGTCTGTATACCGACATTATTGCATTATAAGAAATCTTTGAATTGGCTTTACAGAATCGCAAAATTCTTTTACAGAATTAAAGTACGTGCAAAAATCTAGCGCGCAACGGTCGAGTTTGTATGAAAAACGAAAAAAATTAAAAAACTCACTTATTTTTTGCGCACGTAGAGCTGTCACCTGACGACAATATTTGCTTAATACAAAAATACTGCAGTTTATATGTAGAAAATGAGATAGAGGCGCGCTAGGGAAAACATGTAAGAATAATATCGCGCAAGCAGAACTAAGATTCGAAGCCTAGAAAAAAAGAATTTCTCTAATTGCATTTTATGAATGCAAATACAGACGCTGAATAACAAGAAGAGCAGTGTCGCGGGCAATAGTAGTTGCCGGATCTTGTCAGAGATGGCACTGCTGCAATCTGACAAGGACAGATATATCGTATAGGTATCCGTTAGACAAAAACAGATATAGCACGGTAACACAGAAAACATAGTAAACGATCGAAATTATCGATTATTTTTAGTTCCGTGCTAAATCGTGGCGCTGTCACGTTGGAGTTTGCCTGTCACTTCAGGATCCCCTTAAGGGGATCCTAAAGCGAAGGCCGAACTCCGACGATGTCGCTGTTTTACCGACAAAATTACCGACAACCCTACAAATTTTCGCACAGCTCCAGCTTTTTAGAATAGATACACCGCCAAGGTTAGAGTTGACAAGTCGTGAAAACATCAGCTTTATACACAAATTTGGTAGCTTTCATGCACAATGCAACAACAGAGCCGCGTCCGTTGGAGTGTCTACTTTAATTCTGCAAAAGGAATTATAATTCTATACAGCCAATAAAAAGTTGGAGCTCTGCAAAATCATGGAAATCTTGAGCGTATACAGACCGAAAATTTTCCGTAAGCTCCAGATTTTTATTGGCTGTATAGAATTATAATTCCTTTTGCAGAATTAAAGTAGACACTCCAACGGACGCGGCGTGTTGTTTGCATTGTGCATGAAAGCTACCAAATTTGTGTATAAAGTTGATGTTTTCACGACTTGTCAACTCTAACCTTGGCGGTGTATCCACCCTAAACGTAGATATAAATGTCATTATACTTTCTTTCTTTCTCTGCGTAAAATCGATCACAGCCGTATCCGTTTGCGTTTATACTTTAATTCTGGAGAAGGATTTATCATTCCATGCAGTCAAAAAAAACCTGGAGCTTACCAAAAATTTGTCAATTTGTCGGTAATTTTGACGGTAAAACAGCGACATCGTCGGAGCTTTAGGATCCCCTTAAGCCACCGAATGTCCTTTTAATCACAAATTCTTTTTAGCTAATTTGAATTAAGTCGATAATCAAAATAATTTTTTTCTTCGTAAAAAAATGGAGAGAAATCCTTATTTATCGTTATATTCTAATTTTTAAATAAATAAATAAGTACAGTTTTATTTATTTGATTTTAAGATTTAAATTGCAAAGTGTCTTTTACTTTCAATCATTATAGTTATTCGGAAAATATTGATTTGAAGTATACATTGAGAAAAATGTCGATTTTGACTTAATTGAGAGATACATAATTAAAGGACATCTTATTTCTCGTTTTTTATGATTTTCTTCTTTTTAAATTTATTATTTTTAAACATTTTGTTTGCCATTCGTAATACCTTAATTAAATGACATTTGTCCAAACCAGTTAAGATTAATTAACTTATACTTGCTATTATTGCGCAATTGCAGTGCATTCGACTGCACTGTTAACGCTCAAACTTATATGCTAGGTTATTTTGACGCTAGCGTCTGATGACGCTAAAAAGTGCAGCGTTAAGCGTCAGGTAAAAACGCACCCTAACGCGAACAATCCCAGCCAAATACTATAAGTCATTTCACTCATTTGTCTATCATTAACTTTTTGACAGTATTGTCACGGACCAACTACTTTAAGGATGTATGGGTGACCAAATCATCATCTAAGTCCTTGACATCTTGCCAGATGTGTGGTGACTATGCTTTGTTATTCCTCCATGGCTCTGATGACATTCCTGATAGTGGTGCGCCATCTGTCACGATTAGCAGTGGCCCTCACCGCCTCCTCCATATTGGTATTGAGGAGTTGCTTGACCGCATCGGTCCATCGGGTTAGAGAGCGACCTCGCCGTCGTTTTCCTTCCGGCTTTCCCTAAACTATCAGATGTTCGATAGTGTTGCTACGGTTTATATGTCCGAAGTACTTGAGGATTCGGCTGTACACGTAGCTGGACAGCCTTTGGGGTGGATTTATTTCTGCCAGTATAGATGCATTTGTCCTCCTCGCTGTCCAGGGGATTCGTAGCATCCTTCTCCAACACCACATCTCAAATGCATCCACACGTCGTCGGTCGGCTGCTCTCATCGTCCATGTTTCGGAAGCGTAATGGAATACCGAGAATACCAATGATTTAACTAAGTTAATTTTGGTATGGCGTGTGATATTGGGGCTTTTCCACACTTTGGTCAGTTGGGACATTGCTACTCTTCCCAGCTGGATGCGCCTGCGGATCTCCGCCTCGCAATCTCCCTGATTATTTATTAGTGCTCCTAGATATATAAATTTATCGACTACTTCGAAATTGCCAATACGCCGCGTGTCGGGAAAGTTATTATGTTCCCGGTCAACTATCATAATTTTTGTTTTGGAGCTATTTATGCGGAGTCCGTATTCCAGATTGGTGTTATTAAGTCTATCTAGGAATGCGAGAAGCTCTTCCTCGCTTCTGGCAACCAGTAGTGTGTCGTCTGCATATCTGAGGTTCAAGATCTTTTCACCGCCTATGGTTACGCCGCCATACCAGTATTCCAACACTAATCTCATTATATATTCACTGTAGATGTTGTACAGAAGTGGCGATAGTATACAGCCTTGCCTCGCTCCTTTTCTGATTACACACTTCCCGGAGGTGGCATCTCCAAGTCTCACGACAGCTGTGCTATTTTCGTAGAGATTTTTAATTAACTGTATGAGGTGAAGTGGAATGCCCATTTTCTTGAGAATGCGCCACATTAGGTGCCATTTAACGTTGTCGAACGCCTTCTCATAATCTACGAAACATAAGAACATGGGTGTGTAGTATTCTCTGGCTTTTTCGATCAGCTGTCGTAGGTTCAGAATCTGCTCTCGCGTGCCGCGACCACTGACAAAGCCAGCCTGCTCTGGAGCTATTTGTCGCTTGGTAAACGGTTGCAGTCGGCTATGTATGATGTGAAGTAGGATTTTGCTGGCATGCGTGATGAGTGCTATTAAGCGATAGTTCTCACATTTGTTGGTCGGGCCTTTCTTATGAAGAGGAACTATTATAGAAGTGGTCCATTCTTTGGGCCATATCGTAGTGGTCCATATCTTTTGACAAATACGATGAACCATTTTTGTTCCGGTTGGCCCCATTGCTTTGAGTATCTCAGCTGTTATATATTGGGTGACAAAAGCATTACCAAAAATCTGAAAATTTCATAGATTGTTCTATTATTACGTCTGAGTATCTGTGTAAAATTTGAGCACAATTCTCTTATTGGTTTAAAAGTTATTGTAATTAAGGATGTATTGGAGGTATTTCAAATATATTCAGAAATGGCTGTGAGATGGTTCTAAATTAAATTAAAAATACTCTGTAAAATTTTAAAGTGATTTATGAGTTGTTTAACTTCAAAGTTGATAAAATTAACATCATCCTTTATGGAGAATCGACATTTTTGCTGTAAATATAAATAAACCATTAAGATATTTCTTTAACTTTTTTTATGTGTAAAACATACATTATTGATATGTATTTTAAGTTTCAAAATTTTTTGCTAAAAAAAATTTCTTTTAGTTGTTTAAACAATACTAATTACTTAAATGACAAAAAATCATACTCAAACTGTTAACGGTAATCCGTTCTAACATATAAAAAATTTCGAGTTGTTTGACATACATGCAAAGTCTTCTTTTATTGAAAGTTTAACTTTTAGCAGGAATTGTATGTCCGGGAAGGCCCCGTTTGCCTACAAATCGATTGCCTACAGTGTCGTTTGCCAACATCCCATTTGCCGACAATTCGTTTGCGCACAAAAATTATTGCCTACAGATCGATTGCCTACAAGCTCTATTGCGCACAAATAAAAAATTAAGAGACAAATGAACGTTTGCACACAAGATACTATTGCACACAAGCCGCATTGCACACATGATATTATTGCCTATACAGATCGATTGCCTACAAGCTCTATTGCGCACAGATAAAAAATTAAGAGACGATTGCACGTTTGCACACACGACATTATTGCGCACAAGTCACATTGCACACATGGTATTATTGCCTACAGATCGATTGCCTACAAGCTCTCTTGCACACAAATAAAAAATTAGATCACGAATGCACGTTTGCACACACGACAATATTGCGCACAAGTTGCATTGCACACATGATTTATATATCTACAGATCGATTACCTACAAGCTTCATTGCTCGCAAATAAAAAATGACAAATTATAACGTCAGAAGCAAATTCTTTCTTGTAAAATATATCAAAATAAAACATTTTTTCACTTATAATATATCACTTATTTTTTAGAGAAATATAAACTAATATAGAGTACATGAGAACAAAGAACAGATTTTAAGGGAAGAGCAGTATAAGGACAAAATTTATTTTAGAAATATTGAATCAAATAAGCCATAATTTTAGAAAATTAAGAAAATTGACGATATATTTAATTACAATAATCATGAAAGTAAGAAATACCAGGAGAGACACAGGCCGGTATTCGTAGTCGGATCTTCTTATTTCAAGACCGTCTTAAGTAATGTCTTAAGACGTTAATACGGCTCTGTGATTGGTTCATAACATCTTAAGATTGCACTTAAGACGGTCTTAAATATAAGATCCGACTATGAATACCGGCCTAAGGGTAATGGACGGATGCGACATGTTCCTTGTAATTATTCGTATGTTTACGTCGATCCTCCATATACTATATGGAGTGCAAAATAAGTGTCCAGAACGTAAAACTTTTGCCACTATATATGGCATATAGTGGCAAAAGTTTTACGTTCTGGACACTTATTTTTTGGTAACGATGTAGAGGAAAGTAGTCGACACTTTCAATATACTAATACTCTTTATTATAAATGTCTCGATAATGTGGCACTGTGGTCATGGTATAACGACTACTCTCTTCAAGCGTCTAGTCGAAATTCCGAAAATCGCGCAGCGATACGGATCGAGGAAGGCCCAGATGGGGGAAACGATGGCACAGGGCCGTGCAATACGCGAGACCCAACATGCCGCCCTCCTTTGAACAATATGTTCAAAATCAATAAATTAAGAATAAATACACAACAATGTCGCAAGGTAAAAAACACACACCGTTCGCTGTCTTAACTGTCACTACTCGGATTATACCGTCATCGCCAGGATGAGTACCCAGTCAGAAATGATTAGTTGATTCGACATCGAATCAATGTCGAAAACCGAATGTCGAATCAATGTCGAAATTCTGGTCAATTCGACGTCGAAAGCGTATAAAATATCAACGACTATTCAACGACTATTCAACGTCGTTTCAACGTCGTTTCAACGACTATTCAACGTCGTTTCAACGTCGTTTCAACGTCGAAGTAAGGTTGAAATTCGATTGAAATATGGTATTTGCCACTTTTCATTCCGAGCAGTAGTTTCTGAGATAAAAAGGTTTAAACGTGGCCAATTACAGATTACGATTAAACGGAAACCTGTCCGTGAGTCGCGCGTTAATAGTGTTAGTGACCGCGCACTTCACGCTCTCACAGGCATTAGACAAAAGATTGTTTGCGTGACGTCCGTATAATACCGCGTGTTGCGTGTAATATTTGTTGCGAATTAGATGATGCTGTTAATAAACAACGTGTGTTTAAGCATAAATTTATCTTATTCATTAGGTAATGAATAAGATAAATTTATAATTCATCAGAATTATATCGCTACTAATTTGTGTATCACAATATCAATAAGAAATATGAATAAGAATTAAATAATTGCAATCAAGTGGCATACATACGAATCAGTATTTCTTTACAATAATTCTAATCTTTTTAATTTTATACATTTATTCCTTCATTCTCTTTAGTCTTTAATTATATCAAAACATTTATTTGATTATTTCTTTCTTATCATTCATTCATTCATCCTCTCAAAAATGTACCGGTTATATATTATTACTTACGTGATATTATCACTCATACATACATATTACTACTTACATGCATACTGATTTATAACTATGCGAATTTTAAGGTAAAGTAATTCTATTTGTCATTACAGCTAGTGACTTACTTTTGAATTAATTGATTGAATTTTGGCCCAATTATGTACTAAAAATTTAAACAACAATTGTTAATTGAACAAGTCATAAATTACAAAATTTAATTTTCAATTAAAGGGATATTACATTAAATTATAAAAGATTACACGCGGGTAGTATTAGATTTTAAAAGTAGTAAACTCTTAGTTTACTTAGTTTATTTTATTTATGTAAAATTACTTTAGCAATAGGATTAATGGTTCGTTTTATTCTCGTTTTATTCTTTGTTTTATTTTTTAATTATACATGAAGAAGCTAAGAATTGCATTTAAAAATTAATATGTATGGCACGCCGTTTTGCTATTTAACATTATCGTAAAAATTCTACCAAATTAAATTAATATTCAAAGAAAAAAAATTATTATTATGTTTAGACACTTATAATTCATCGAATTATTATTAAGCTATAGTTATTAAGCACATAATTGCAGAATTAAATTATTATGTCTAGACAAAATATTAATTCTAAATTTATTTTATGTTTTTACATATAATTTTTTCGGGAATTTTTTTATTGATATTGTAATACACAAATTAGTAGCGATATAATTCTGATGAATTATAAATTTATCATATTCAATACGTAATGAATAAAATAAATTTTGCTTAAACACACGTTGTTTATTAACAGCATCATCTAATTTGCAACAAATATTACACGCAACACGCGGTATTATACGGATGTCACGCAAACAATCTTTTGTCTAATACCTGTGAGAGCGTGAAGTTTGCGGTCACTAACACTATTAACGCGCGACTCACGGACAGGCTTCCGTTTAATTGTAATCTGTAATTGGCCACGTTTTAAACCTTTTTATCTCAGAACCTACTGCTCGGAACGAAAAGTGGCAAATACGTTTTAAATTTATTTTTTCGAGAACTTTATTGCTATGGTATTTTGATTCGCGAATTTCGGGACACCCTGTATATTTATTTATATTTTTTAAGGTAAAGGTACTAAAAAATAAAAAGAGTGCAAACATTCTTGTTTTTCTTTCGTTTATTATTATTGAACAAAATTGAATACAAACTACATTGCATTTAAATATACAATAAGTACTTTTACTATATGTAAGTTATAATATATATTTTTCACTATTTTAAGTTTTTACATCTAAGAATAAAGCGTTTAGTATCGTTTAACAAAAAATCACAAATAATTGCACAAACAGTTACGTATTACTAAACACTGCATAATTTCAAAACAGTAGAAACTTTTAAGTTACAACAAAAGCAATTGCACACGACATTTCTCGCTACTTGTAAATCAAGAAATAAAAAAATAAAATTCTATTATATACTACATACTCTATTACACACACACACACACACACACACATACACACACACATATATATACAGGGTGTTTTAAAATTAAGTGCATTAAATTTGTGTAATGAAAGAAGGAATCAATACAAGCATTTTAAGTATAGGAACCATGGGTCGGCGACGCTTCGTTACGGCGTTATGGGCGTTTAAACTAAATCGTCATAACGTCTGCGATGCAATTATTTTATTCTGTTAATTTGACATGTGAAAGTGGCATGTGGATTATCTTCAGCCCACACATGATTGTTGTGAGTGTTAACGATGGCTTCACGCGTGAAGCTTGCTTCGTCGGTAAACAAAACACGAGCTAGAAATTCAGGTTGGAGAGCTCTTTGTTGCAGAAATCAATTAACAAAGGCGACACGAACCGGAAAATCATCGGGGCAAAGAGCTTGCACCTTTTGCCGATGAAACGGATGAAGCAAATTGTCATGGACAATATTCCAAACAAGACTGTTATTAACATGGAACTTGCGTGCAATAATTCTAGTACTTGTTGATGGATTATCTTCAAATCGCTCTAATACTTCTTCCTCAAACTGTGGAGTACGTGTTGACCTATTTCTCCCTGCGTTGTACATCCTCGATTGCAATGATCCCGTTTCCCTCAGACGTTGATCAACGTTAACAAAAGTCCTCCGGTTCGGCAGTCTTCTGTTCGGGTATCTTTCTTGATACATCCTCTGAGCGAGCGCACAGTTGCCTCCAGCAGCGCCGAAAGTTAAGTGTATGTCTGCGAGTTCCTCCCAAGTGTATTCATTGTGGCGGTTCATGATTATTTCAAATAAAATTAAGCTACTCGTTTATTACCAGCTACTCGTTTCTTACTGTGAGTAGCACAGCTCGACTGACAACGTGATCACTACAGCTTGGCTGAGAAAACCCGAGGAAAGTGAAAGAAAGAACTTGCAAGCACCTTAAAAAGTAAACAAACGAGAGGCAAACAAACTACAACGCGGGCGTAGTACTTGTGACGATTTACTTTATACGCTTATAACGCCGTAACGAAGCGTCGCCGACCCATGGTTCCTATACTTAAAATGCTTGTATTTATTTCTTCTTTCATTACACAAATTTAATGCACTTAATTTTAAAACACCCTGTATATATGTATACATATATACGGTATGTATATGGTGCATACAAAATAAAATTCTCCAGTGTGTGCATTGTCAAAACAAAATTAATGAATAATTTTGCTTACCCAATACAATAAAAAATTAGAAGGAAAAAATAAAACTAAAATTGATTTCACGTTGCGCATAGAGCCATAGAGAATAGACATTTTGTCAGATATTTTGTCGTTTTAAATAAAGCAGAGTATAGTTGAGCAATGAATCTCAAAATAAAAAAATTAAACAAAGATTCTTTCCTGAATTCTGCAGTAAAACATTATTTCTTTGTCCTTTTTCCCATACTGCCATCGTCTTGACGACGCCAAGGGGCTTGCTTTAACCATAATGAAGTTGCTACATCAATTTCTGGGAGTTCTGTTTCTGGCCTTTTATCTAAAATGGCACCTAAAAATGCATTAATTTTTATATTAAAAAAATACTTTTACACACAAAAAGTAACGTATACATATTTATATTGCCACAAGAAGGAAAAAAGAATATATTGCATGCACAGGCTGTGCGTGTTCTAATCTTTAGTGCCAGTACTGCAAATCTATAGTACATATTATGTGCGAAATATAGATTTTTAGTACTGCCAGTGAATATTGAAATGCAGCTACCAGGCTGCTGCACACAGGATGCAGTAAAACGTTTGTCGCGTTCTGTGTGCAGGAGTCATAAAGCTGCCATAATCTTTAATTAAACAATTATATATGAATCATATAATATGTTGTCAACAAGATATCGCAGGGAAAACGTTTTTTTTTTTTTTTTTTTCTGGAGGTAGGCTCTCCCACGGGTTCGGGAGCGTACACGTCTTCAGCCCTGCCTTTGAGCTATGTGACGGATGAACTAGGTGTTGGGGTACGTCTAGAGATTGTACTCGTTTCCAATAACACTATTTATTATAAAAAAAAAATGAGATTACAGAAAACTCTCGCTCGCTAGACCGACCGTTCGTATCGGTATCCAACTGCAATCTAACTTAACGTGACAATATCGCGCGCTTTCCCGCGCGTTACCAGGCGCGTGTAGCGCCGCCTGCAACCATGTTCTATCTATCGGTCGCGCCAACGCTTACTCTATTGCGCCATCGCACCGACCCGGATCTAGGGAATAAATCGAGCGCGCCGTTCGAACTACCTAACTCGCTTCCGACATGCCGCCTACCAAATTAGGCACGCTAATTTCATCATCGCTGTTTGAAGATACAAGCAATTTACACACCTTAGCTATCGCACGCTTGAAATGTCCATTCTCAGTTCGGATCGTGACCACACGCACTAAACCATCTTGGCCCGGATGTAACTCTATAACGCGGCCAAGTTTCCATTTCAACGGAGGAAGATTCTCGTCGCGAAGTACTACTAAATCTCCTATCTTTAAGTTTGCCTGCTCCCTTTTCCATTTAGTTCGACCTTGTAGATCAGCGACGTACTCCGCCGCCCACCGTTTCCAGAATTCTTGCTGAACTCGCTGTACTAGCCGCCAACGGTCTAGTCTATTAATCTGAATATCCGTCACGTCCGCCTCCGGAAGCCCAGTCATCGAATCTCCCACCAGAAAATGCGCAGGTGTGAGAGGCTGTAAGTCAGTCGGATCCAACGATGACGGAGATAACGGTCTCGAATTTAAACAAGCCTCGATCTGAATCAGTGCAGTTGAAAGCTCCTCGAAAGTGAATAGAGCGCTTCCCATAACTTGTTTTAAATGGTGTTTGCAAGCTTTCACCCCTGCTTCCCAAAGTCCGCCCATGTGTGGCGAAGAGGGGGGTATAAACTTCCATTCAATGTTCTCATTGGACAGCACCTCACCAATCTTTCCCTCAGCTTGAGCCTGAGCAAACTGGTATACCTCCTTCAGCTCCCGATTGGCGCCAACAAAATTCGTTGCGTTATCGCTGTAGAGTTTCTGTGGACGTCCTCTCCTACCAATAAACCGACGAAATGCTGCTAGAAATGCCGCGGTTGTAAGCTCGCTCGTAACCTCCAAGTGAATCGCCTTTGTCGCGAAGCAAATGAACAGAGCAATGTAGGATTTGTTTGTCTTCCGTCCTCGACCCTTGTTGACAAGCGTTGTTATGGGCCCGGCAAAATCTACGCCGGTGACTGCGAATGCTCGGCTGGGACGTACTCGCTCGGTCGGCAAGGGTCCCATTACTTGAGATATCCCTCGTGGATTAATTCTTGAACAACGAATGCACTCGTGGCAAACTTGTCTCGCCAAATTGCGACCCCTGATTGGCCAGTATCGCTCCTTTATAGAAGACAATAAGAGTTGTTGACCAGCGTGTAGCAAACGACGATGCTCTCTCTCGAACAATAATTTTGACAATCGATCTCCAGACGACAAAATTATGGGATGCCTTCGATTGAACGGCCATGACAAATATTGGAGTCGACCGCCCACCCTGAGAACTCCCTTCTCGTCCAGGAATGGGTATAACTGTAGAATCTTGCTGCTTGCTCGCAATTCACGCTCATTCCTTATATCAGTGATCTCGTCGGCGAACTTGATAGCTTGCACGTGCCGAACGAGACGATAATGTGCCATCTGCAACTCGGAAACCGACAATCTTGACAAATCTCGTTTGCTCGGTTTCTTCTGGAGATTAGATATGTAGCGCAAACAGTACGCCAACACGCGCTCGATCATAGTTAATGATGAGAATTTGTCGATCAATCCTTGAATTATCGAATCTTCGCTACTAGTCATAGCACAGACATTTGCATTCTTTCGCTCTTCTACTCGTATTTCCTCAGAAATCTCTGGCGGATCAAAATCTTGAAGACCTCCGCACGTCAATGACAAATCTTCTCGCAACCACTTCGGACCAGACCACCACAGCTCGGAGTTTTTGAGTTGACGAAGAGTCGCACCTCGTGATATTATATCAGCGGGATTTTCCGTCCCCTTGACGTAGTTCCAATGTTTGGCTGGCAATAACTCGACTATATCATTTACCCTATTTGCCACGAAGGGTTTCCATCGCGTTACGTCACCTCGAATCCACCATAGTACAATCTTAGAATCCGACCATGCGTACATACCGTCAATGGGCACTCTCAAATTCTCTCGAGTGTCGATCATCAAACGAGCTAGCAAGACTGCACCGCACAGCTCCATTCTGGCTATAGATATTGGCTTAATTGGTGCCACTCGCGACTTGGAGCACAGCAATCTAGAAGTAATTACACCGTCTTTATCTATGGCTTGGACATATATGCACGCTCCATACGCCCTCTCGGATGCGTCGCAGAATCCTTGTAAATATATTTTCGCTGTCGTTTCGCTTGGAATAACTCTTCTCGGGATGCTGAGTGCTTCGGCTGCATTTAGATCTCTTCGAAACTGCTCCCACCTCTCTGCTAGCTGAGCTGGTAGAGGTTCGTCCCAGTTGCATTTCCCTTTAACTCGCCAAGTCTCCTGCATAATAATCTTAGCTGTTGTTAATACAGGTCCTATGAGACCGAGTGGGTCAAACAACTTACTGATTGCAGACAAAATTTCACGCTTAGTCCTCGCTGCTTCCATCTCGTGCACGAAGAATTAAAATTGGTCGTTGTGGGGGTTCCATTTGATCCCAAGTGTCTTTATCGTGTCGTTAGCGTCAATACTAACATTGTGGGTATCCTCTCTCAAATGTGGAGGCACCTTCTCTAGAGCTTCTGCGCGGTTGGAGCACCATTTATGGGTTTCAAATCCTCCGGACCGCAATATCTCGGTGAGCTGCTCTTGCTGCAACGCGGCTTCCCCGACGCTGTTCGCACCTCCCAAAATGTCATCCATGTATGTTTGCTCGATCAACATTAACGCTGCCATTGGATACTTTCGTTTGGCCTCCTCTGCTAACTTAAAAATACAATTTACCGCTAAATAAGATGAACTTGCTTCGCCATATGTAACCTATTTAGACGAAATTCTTGAACTGGTTCGTCTGGAGTGAATCTCCATAATATCCGCTGACAATCTCTATCTTTCGGGTGCACGAGCACCTGTCGGTACATTTGTCGAATGTCTCCGGTTATCGCGACTGGAAAAAATCGAAATCGAGTAACAATTACAACTAAACTACATTATTTAATAGGTCCTACACGGAGAATATCATTGAGCGATTTCCCAGAACTTGTCTTGCTAGACGCATCGAATACGGCACGGAGTTTCGTACTTGTGCTCTCCTCTTTGATCACGCCATGATGCGGTAAATAAACTACCCGAAGCTCGTAGTCTTGATTCGATTCGGTTACCAGTGACATATGTCCGGACTCAAGATAGTTACGCATAAACTCTATATATCTATCACGCAATATCTCGTCATTTTTGAAACGCCGCTCTAATTGCATTAAACGTTTGTACGCTATCTCTCTAGATTCACCTAGCGTTTTCGGATCCTCGACAAACGGAAGTCGTACTATAAATCGGCCCTCGTCGGTGCGTGTGGTCGTTTTATCGAAAAACTCATCACTCTCTCGAGCTTCCCCCGTTTTAAATGAAATCGCATTAGAGCCGTAATTCTCGAGTTCCCAAAATCTACTCAGGTTTTGATTTAGTGTCTCGCAGTGTTCCAACGAACAAGTTAACGTAGTAATTGTATCGCGATTGCATGTTAACGACGCAATTGATACGCGTGGAAATGTTCCGGCAACTATCCATCCAAATCTCGTGTTTTGCAATACCGGATAATTATTACCGAGCTCGATTTTCCCCGTTTCTAGCCAATCAAAAAAGAACTCTGCTCCGATGAGCATATCAATCGAACCTTGTTTGTGGAACTCTGGATCCGCGAGCTTGATGTTCGACGGAATCTTGAACTCTTTATAATCTATATCCATTGACGGTAACATCTTCGTAATTTTCGGCACAATACAACTGCGGACATTTGCGGTAACGTTAGAATATCTCGACCGTATGATAACCTCGCAACATTGACTCACGACGCTCTCGGTCCCGCTTAATCCCGTAATTATCTCCGAAGTTCGGTCGCGTTTCACGCCTAGCCGATTACACGCCGAATGTGTGATAAAGTGCGCCTCGCTTGCGCTATCTAAAAGGATACGTAATGGCACAATGGATCCGTTGGGATGCGCTGCGTTGACCAACACGGTAGCCATGAGCACGTGTTTCCTCGCTGGGCCATTCATCATGTGGTGAACAACGACGTTGCTGCTCTTCTTGTCCTTGTCGTCTGACGCCTGAACCGTCTGCTCGTTCTTGTTCTTCTCGCCTTGAGGAACCTTGTCTGCTGCCGGACGATGACACAATGTATTGTGTCTCCCCAAACACTCCCGGCACGATCCCATCTTGCACGTTCTTACGAAGTGATCGTTGCGCAGGCAGTTAGTGCAGAGTTTCAGTCGGCGGATCTCGTTGAGCCGATCGTCGACCGATAACGCAAGAAATTTCTCACAACGATACATGAGGTGATCGCCGTGACACAAATAACATTTTCCAGCCTCCGTAGTATTGGCCAGAGCTGCCGTGGTTTTCTCTTGACCGTGAGCCTTTGTCTTCTGCTTGTCAGATTCGGCCCGTCGTGTAACCTCTTTGTCCTTCGACATTGCTTCGATTCTCTCAAGCATCTGGCATCTCTTCTCCAAGAAATCAGTTAAAGTCGTTAACGTTGCATCGACCGTATTCGCGTTCTGCTCCCAGGCACGTAGAGTTGTCGTATCAAGTTTCGACTCGATCATGTGTATCACGAGCTCGCTCCACGCATCCGTCGGCAGATTCAATGACTTCAGCACTCGCAGATGTTTCAATGTATAATCCACCAAGCCTCGAATTGCAGCGGCAGATTCCTTCTCTACCTTCGGCATCTTGAACAAGCACTGAATATGCTTTTTCTTTATCGCTCTCGGATCGTCGAACCGCCGTTTTAGCAAATCCCATGCGATCGTGTAACTCGCGTCGGTTAATTCGATGGATTCGATAATCTTGGCTGCACTGCCACTCAACGACGTAACCAAATACTGGAATTTCTGAATGTTCGGAATGTTCTCGTTCGAGTGTATCAACGATTGGAAAGTCTCCGCAAAACGCTTCCATTCCTCCGTCCGGCCGTCAAACGTCGGAAGTTTCACTACCGGTAACTTAACTCGCAATTCCGGATTGGTTGCGACACTCGGGTTCGAGATAGTACGAAAAAACTGCGTTTGTTCCTCGAAAAGTCTTGTGATCGCGTCACCGTTGCTACCCGACGCCTGCGAACCGTCGTTTCGTATGCTCATTAGTCTTATAAGCTCACCTTGTTGTTGTAACACGCTCGATAGCACTTCTTCGCTCGCGGACGCACGTGACTCGACTTGCCGCGCGTTCTCGGCGAGTAGCCATCGCTTGAGTTTGATCTTTATCTCGAAATACCTTTCCTCGAATTCCGCTTCTTCCGTTGCGTCCCCCTCGGTGGGCTCGTCATCCGTGATATCATTGATTTCACGCTGCACGTTCTCGAAGTCGCGGTGAATCTCTTCTAGCCTCGCGAGGTATGTCTCGATTTCCTCTCGAGTCACTAGCTCTTCTTGCACTTGCTCAACCTTGCTCTTGAGCCTCGTCAACTTAGCTTTGATCGTTCCTCGTTGCTTGCGAAGCTTCGTTGTCTCGGCCATGGTTTCTAGAATAAACCTCACTTTCTTGCACGTCGCTTTGTGTGGACTGTATTCACTACCGTTGTCTCAAATTTCGCGATCCGGCTCGAAGGACCAATGTTGGGGTACGTCTAGAGGTTGTACTCGTTTCCAATAACACTATTTATTATAAAAAAAGAAATGAGATTACAGAAAACTCTCGCTCGCTAGACCGACCGTTCGTATCGGTATCCAACTGCAATCTAATGTCGTTTTCGAGTGAATGCTCGAGATTCGCCCTAGAATTGCTCCGTGATCGCTCTTGGGTCAAATCATGCTCTAAATCATGTTCGAGTGCAATGCGATCGCACGTTGACGTCATCAGGCGCCATCTATAATAGAGTTATTCCGTGATTATTCTGTTGAAAAAACATCCATGTTCTGTGCATTAATAAATAGTAGAATAATAAAAATCAGAAATGGCTCTAAATTCAGAGGAAATAAAACTCCAAGGAATAGTGCTTGATGAAAATAATAAAATAATCGAAACCGAAGGTATCCTATGTAAAGTTGTGATTGGACCAGGTAAGAACATTAACTTATCAGAATTCTTGGTTTTTTTGTGTTTGTTGTCCTTTATTATTAATTCGTTTTAATGTTAAAGAAATTATCTGCTTTTTTTATAGATAAAGATTATAAATTGGCATATTTAACAAGGGAAACTTTAGGCATGGTGGAGGAAACATCGGATAACCCCGAAGGTTAGTTCATACACACGCATATTAAAAAAATCTGTTTGTCGAGTTACAATGAAAGTGTTATTGATTACGTTTTAAATTTTTTTAGATAAAGAAAATCATCAGGATTTTAATACAACTGGTACTTCTGGGAAGGGCGATGATTTTACAAACAGAGAAACATTGGTTAGTCCTGCGATTCCTTCTTCTTCTGCAGTTATACTTCCAGGGACAAGTAATAAAGCCACTGCTTCAAGAAAATGGACTGATGGTGAGACGAAGAAAATGCTTGCTTTATACAACGAAAATGTAGTGAAAGTTGGACCAATGAAAAAATTCAGAAACAAAAAATTGATGTGGGAACGTATTGCTACGGATGTATCAACCGAGTTTAAAATTTACGTGAGTGGAATTCAATGTGAATCTCGTTTCAAAAATGTCTTAAAACGTAAGACTGGTGCTGTAAAGCATAATAAACAATCAGGTAATAATCCCGTGGAAGTTCCATACCAAGACGAGATTGATGAAATTAAAAGTATGGATGACAGTATTAAACCTGAAGTTCTTGTGAGTCCTGGTAGCATTAAAGTTTTGAA
Organism: Harpagoxenus sublaevis; assembly: GCA_030770355.1. NCBI lineage: Eukaryota > Metazoa > Arthropoda > Insecta > Hymenoptera > Formicidae > Harpagoxenus > Harpagoxenus sublaevis. Next base: position 64,724 of record JASTWR010000625.1, on the reverse strand, counting down.
AAACAGCTCTTAAAAGTGTCTAGCAGAACAATGTCATAAGAATACCAAGAAAAAGAAAACAGAAGACCCACTTGTTACTGAATTTCGTATATCGCAGGAAACGAAAGAAGCCAACAGGCAACGTAGGCATGAAGAAAAACGCGTTGTTGCGAGAATTTATGAGTAAGAAGGAGTAAACTTGAGGAGTCAACTTTAGTTATAGCATTTCATATTATAACATATACCTATATTATCTCGTTATTATAACTTAGTTTTTCTAATATTTATCTATCTACATAAGGATAATGTAAACTTTTCCAAATTTTGTATGAAAATTTTTGAATCGTTACACAAACTTGAAATTTCTTTTGTAGTGTTTCATCAAAATATCATAATTAAATATTACAGGATACATTTTTCCACATTTTCAAAATTCACAAAGCTGTAAAATATCCATGACTATAAATATCCAAAATCTGTGATCTTTTTTTTTTGATATTTTGATGCTGTATAAAGGAAGCGTGCATAGACTTATAGAGATAGACCGGCTTTTGCCGTAAGAGGCAGCGTGGAAGCATAGACGATGCAGACATAGCCTCACTAGTAGTCCTCTCTCTTTCATCTGATCGCTTGGTGAAGATAGAAGTCTATAGATGGGAAAGAGAGAGGACTACTACTGAGGCTATGTCTGCACCGTCTATGCTCCCACGCTGCCTCTTACGGCAGGGGCCGGTCTATTCCCTATAAGTCTATGGAAGCGTGGCACTCTTGAAAATAATCGCACTGGAAGCAATCGTGCTTAAAGCTTGAGATTGAAAGATAATTATTTTTCAGTGTTATGTCGGATTTATGTTGTGATATTTTTTGTGATATTTCGACTTCTTGACCTTTAAGAATATTTTTTTGTTTTTATAACTAAGCTATTTTATGGTAAAATAATACTTGATAAAAGCCATATATATATTATTTATATAAGTGAAAATAATTTTATTGCTAGATGTGTATAATTAATATTATAAAGGAAGAAACAAATTAAGAGTTGTATTTTGACGTATTTGTTGAATTTGAACAAGATGAAGAAATTATCATAAACAAAAAAGTTGACAAAAGAAGTGTAAAAAAAGGCTTTTTAAAATAAATTTATTTGATTGATCCATATATTCAATCGTTTTATATTCTTTACAATTTACAATATATTTTCTTTCACAATGTCAATATTTATGTCATCATTTTGTGTTAAGTTTAGTGCAGATTGAGTCAATTTTTATACAAATTGTCTAGCCAATTCATCACGTTTTAGTTGACCAAGTCTAGCACTGTCGTCATGATTTACAAAATTTTCTTGGTCATTTCTTGCATTATTTACTACTAACTCATTCAGAAAATCATTCCGTTCAATACATAAATTATGCATCACGCAACATGAAATTATGAATTTTGACGTTTTTAAAACACGCCACATATCCGTCCGTATCAACTGCCTCTATCTTTGTTTCAGGAGCCCGAAAGCATTTTCAATTTTAACTCTTGTAGGACAAAATCGGCGGTTAAATTCTCGTTGTTCATCTGTCAAATTTCCATAATCTCGATATGGCGTCATGACGTTTTCACTTATTGGATATGCGGCATCTCCTAGTATATGAAAGTCTCGTCCCATCTGCAGCACTTTAGGCCAAATAAATGATAATGAAAATGTTCTTGCATCATGGATCTTGCCTGGTACTCCGGTGAAGACATCCAAAAATTTTTGGTTCGCATCACATATTGCTTGCACAGTTAATGAAGTGATATCATGACGATTGACATAAGTTGATTTAATTTTATGGATAGGTGTACGAATGCTAATGAATGTTCCATCCAACTACTCCTGGAAACCCTGCAATCTTTTCGAACAATAAATTAACCAAAGAAACAGTTATTTTAATTGCAAAATAAAAAATTAAATTCAAACGAAAATTTGTAACAAAAGAAAATTACCTGCTCGAATTCTTCTGCATTTTGTTGCTTTTCTTCCTCAGTACTTGGAAATCTTATTACTAATGGGCCCAATTCGTCAGTTAAAAAATTTATTACACTCTCTATCATCTTGTGTGCTGTCGATACACTAATTCCAAAAGTACGAGCTACGGTCCGGTAAACTGCTTTGTTACCTGCAAACCTATATAACAAAATGATTGTTCAATTGTTAACAAATCAAACAAAAATTGAGCACTGGTCTGGTGGATTTGTTTACACTGGAAATACGTCAAAACACGTAGTTTACGCATTTAACTTTACATATTTATATTTGGTACAGTAGGCGTAAAGGAACATTTGAGACCCCCGAAAACAAGGATAAACGAACAAAAATATATTTTCCATAAATTGGTAAACAATTTCTATTAGTTGATATAAAAAACTTACGAAGCAAGTTCAAGTTACATATTTGACTAAAAATATTTTTTTATAGAATTTAAGTCGTTTAATTTATGGAATCAATTATTCCTTAACTTCTGTTACTTTATTCTTCTTTTCTGGTGCTAAAAATCTTGATTTACAATTACTCAGACCTTAATAAAAATATTTTTAGGTAAGTGTAAACAGAGTGTAAAGTAGGTGTATGTATGTACATTATATTAACGTATTCCATGTAAACTCGATGTATGTCAAGGTAAAACAATCAGCCAGGGTAACAGAAGGCCTGGTGTTACCCAAGCATCAACATATAAGCATCAATACATTGAATTTATTTTACCATTATCTTATCTATTAATTCTTACCATAAATAACACAGAATGTGTTCTTCGGCACTTTTCGCTTCAACACCGCCAAAAGGTGTTCCTCGGGGGCAATATACACTTTGTTCGAACAATTCAATCAGATAATTACATGTTTCACGACATACTCGGAAATCACTTTTAAACTGTAAGAATAAATAAATAATATTATTGATATTATTCCTAAATTTGTAGTTGTTATATTAAAGTAGCATAAACATATACGTACTTCTGGCTCTGAATACTTGTCAACTACATCGCGAATAAAATTTTCAACTTTGGGAACTTCACCCCATCGTCTTCTGGCATTATTCATCAATAATTGTATATCAATAATATCATCGTCATCATCAGAACTGTCTGATGACAACAAAACTTCGATTACACGTAACTGATCGATCGGTGCCGCCATTTATTTTGACTGCTTTGCGTTGCTCTGACCTTCGGAGTCAGAGCAGGTTAGAGCAGAACTCGAGCGTTTTCTTCGATGGCGCGAACCTGTTAGACGTCACTGCGTAGCGTTCCGTCGATAAAGTTGGAAAACCGCTAACAGAGCATTTTAAATGAAAAATCACAAATTTTGTTACGTTTATGGTTTTATACTAGAGTAAAGACAAATCTTTTATATTCAAAATTGTTAATGGATAAAAGGAGTTAATTCTATGGTTATATAAGTTCGTAAAACATGTATTTTTGTAATTTTTTAGCAATTGAATTGATTTTTCATTCAAACAGACTAGATCCGAAATCTGTTTGAGAGTTGCCCGTGATTGCCACTCGAACATATGATTTGCCCTCAGAGCAATCTGAGAGCATTCACTCGAAAACGGCATAACTTAACGTGACAATATCGCGCGCTTTCCCCCACGTTACCAGGCGCGTGTAGCGCCGCCTGCAACCATGTTCTATCTATCGGTCGCGCCAACGCTTACTCTATTGCGCCATCGCACCGACCCGGATCTAGGGAACAAATCGAGCGCGCCGTTCGAACTACCTAACTCGCTTCCGACACTAGGTATTTCTGTCGATCTTGTAATTCTCTACAATCTTGGATTATTCTACACACTATGTTCTAACCTCACACTATTTTTCTTGCATACTTCCCGGCCCCTGTGCCTCCCAACAGAACCCGAGCCAGGGAAAACGTTTGTTAGCTATAGGTTATGTATAACTTACAAGAGCTTAATAACCGTACGTCTAAATTATCTACCCTATTATTATTATTTTACATAAAAATAAAAACAATCAAGTATAACAAAAATAGTACTTACCCGCTTAGTATTGTCAATGTCCATTATATAAATTGTGACCATCAAAAACACATACTTTAATATTCACACCGTGCCGACCGTGCAGCGTGGACCGTGCAACGTGCAGGCCATGCGCTAACCATAGACATATATATATGGCGCTAACACATGTTCCGGTCGGGATCCTACATCCCCTCCAATTAATCTACGATCACATCAACGCCGCTTATGGCGCGCTATTTAACCGCGGGCCCGTGAAAACTTTTTACAAGCGGTTACTGAATGCGGACACCAATAAGCTTGCATGTCAAGCATACGATCAAATAAATCATTTTAATGTTGCATTATATATACGTATGTGTTTTCTTATAAACTCGTTTATAATTAGCAAGTCGTAATTATTGCAGATTTCACACAGTATGGCCTCCAGGGTCAATCCAGACTTTGTATAACTGCATATAACGCCATATATATATATGCATAAAGAAAATTATTCAGTCTTATTTTACGCGCGTGATTGTAATATTCAATTGGATAATTTATTTACTTTATGGATATATATGGTTTATGCACGCGCGCACGCGCACATCCCCCCCCCCCCACACACACAGATCGAGCTATGCAAGTGTTTGTCTAGATAGGTCCTAAATATAATCGATCTTACATAATTTATACATGCGATTAATCGCGCAATTACGCCATTTCTTATAAACGTCCATAAAATTATTTTGTACAATTTACATAAACAATGTCGTAATATTTTTTAGATATATAATTTGATCGAATTTTATAAGTGCGCACTCAAAACAGCGCTATTAATCGCTTTGACGTTGAATCAACCTTGAATCGACACTGGACATGATCGATATTGCAGGAATATCGACTTTCTTATCGACTCAACCAGCTGTCAACCATATCGACGTTGAATCAACCTTGAATCAAGGTTACATTTCTGACTGGGATAGCTATTACTCTACCATGTGATCCAACGTAACGTTGGCGTACGTTATGGCGTCTTTGAGTATTACAAGATCTCCTATGCTAATACTATGAATTTTATTAAAAGTCCACTTGGTACGCTGTTGCAGTTTATTTAAATACTCTTTATTCCAACTTTAGGATATTTTGTAACGCGTTTGTGAGCGATTAACGCTTAATTTATATAGCGGGTTCCTAACGCTCAAGTATTTATTTCTCGGTCGCTATCCTAATTTGCTTAACGTGCTTATCGCTAAGAAATTAGTTTATTTTTGGTTAAATCATTTTATTTTAACTGCATAACAAAATCAGGATAATAATAGATCAATAATGGTATTTGATTAATATCGGTATCTTCTCTGTCTGTCTCTTCTCTCTTTATCTTGACGTTGAAATCTTTCGTATCTCTCTTTTCTTTCTCTCTCCTGTCGACCTCCTCGCGGCTTCGTCTGAGTTGCTGCGGTTCTAGAATTTTCTTTCCCGGTTGCTTCCTTTTCAGTCTGCGTGGCAGCGTTCCTGAAATTCTTCCAGGCTACTCCTGCCTGAGTCCCCTCAGACACAACGCGGAAGGGAGAAAGCAACTCTGGAGTTTCTAACGATGGCAACACCCAATTATATGCTGGTGATGATTCTGCAGAACAAATTAGCGAGGCTTCGAAGCTGATCAGACTCTCTCGTGTGACTTTAGGTGTTGAGGTTCCTAGATAGAAATGATAATTCTTTTTAGGAAATGAGCGACTTGCGCCAAGAATCGGTGAGGAGAGTTTCCTCCTTTTCGCGTTGAAAAGCGGCTGCGCGCTAGATGCAAGGCGTCTAGCGCCGGAGAGCGTCTGAGCGCTAGTTGAAAGGAAATTTGTGCCAGTGAGCGTCTGAGCGCTTACTGATAGGCGACTCGCGCCAGTGAGCGTCTGAGCGCTGGAAATATTTTTACCTGTTGAAGGCGTTCCTGCGCCAGCTATCTTTGGGCTCAAGTCGAGACAGGGAAGAGATCGTCTAACGATGGGTTCCTGCTGAACGACCCCAGGAGTTGGGAGCACCACTCCGGTTTTAACGCTCCGCTCTTCGTTAGCAGCGTGCTGAGTTTTGGGGCGCTTGGCGCCAATCAGCGACTTAGCGCTAGCTGCTGGGATGGTTGCCGGACGAATTCTTGGTCGCTTGGTTCGGGAGGGCGGCTGAGCGCCGACTGCAGGCGGATCGATCAGGATCACCTTCCTTTTACTCGCGTATCGTTGAAGAGGAAGCGGGCGAGTTCTCCGGCGTAGCGTCGCTTGCGCTATAGCCTCCTCCTCAGCGAGCCGGGTTGGTTGTCTCGATTTCCTCTCCGTCTTGAGGCCGGTAGGAGATCCGTCGTGGTTGACTGCTGCTGGATTTCTCTGCATTTTGTGGAAATCAGTCCGTCTTTTATACCGAAAAATCCCGATAACAACCCTTGGTTGCTTGGCGACTTTGGTTGCTAGGCGACTTTTCATCCCTTGAATCTCGCCCCCGATTATCGTTTTGAAATTCGCGCTGATTAATAACTTGAATGCCTCCGCGCTTCGTCAACTTGAAATTCTCTCGCGCGTATCGTAAATGTTAACCTGAGTTCCGCGCGTACCGACGGGGAGGATGTAACCCCGATGATCTCGTCTTCGCGTCGTGTGCCGTCGGAGAGGACGAAACCTTGATGGTCGCATTCTCGCAACGATTAGTTCGGCGAGGCTTTAAGATTGCTTGTGGAGCTGCCTCATTACCATCGACGGGAGAGACGGGAGAGAGCGACAAGGTTACTTCCTGGTGGCTAGCGGAGAGCCGCCACATTACCCCCTTCGTTGATAATGAGTCAGGCTTGAAAATGCACTGTCTTTCGTGAAACTCTGCCGCTTCGAGTTCTTACTTCTGATGGGGCTGAAGTTTCATTAGAGCGCTGAAATGTTTCCGGAGGTCTTTCAGCTTGATCCTGCTCAACCAGAATATATGCTGGTTTTAAACGATCTACAGATACATGAATTATTTTTCCGTTTGCCATTATCTTGTAGACTTTTTCACCACGACTTAGAACTTCAAAGGGGCCGTTAAAAGTCGGTTGCAGAGCCCGTGTCGGTGCATCATGCCTGAGGAAAACATGAGTGGAATCCTTCAGGCTTTTATGCTCAAACGTAGCGGGCGTTCCGTGCCTTTTTACTGGTTGCGGCCGTAAATTATTCATCGTCTGTTTTAATTTCTGAAGGAACTCGCTTGTGCAGCTTGCTTGCAAATTTTCTTGCAGAAATTCTCCAGGAAGTCTAATCGTTTCTCCATATACGAGTTGCGCAGGAGTTGCACGAAGATCTTCCTTGTAAGCTGCTCGTATTCCCATCATAACAACGGGCAACACCTCCGTCCATGCCTCTGTTGCGTGACATTTAATAGCCGTTTTTATCTGCCGATGTAAACGCTCTACCATGCCATTTGCTGCGGGGTGATAAGCCGTTGTATGAATATGCGTGGTTCCTGTTAACCTGGTGAGTTGACGAAACAGGTCGGCTACGAATTGCCTCCCCTGATCCGTTGTAACTCGTGTTGGAGTGCCGAATCTCGCAATCCAATGCGTGAAAAGACTTTCAGCAATAGTTTCCGCCGAGATATCAGCCACAGGTATAGCTTCAGGCCATCTGGTAAATCGGTCGACAACCGTGAGACAGTATCTGTATCCTTTTGAAACTGGTAATGGACCAACCAGATCTATGTGGATGTGTTCGAATCGTCCTGAGGGGCTGCAAAATTCTCCAATCAGTGATCGATTATGCTTATGTACCTTTGCTTTTTGGCAGGCGATGCAGGCTCTTGTCCACTCTTGGCAATCTACTTTAACCCTGGGCCAGACATAACGCTGTGCGATTAGTTTTGCCGTTGCTCTCGTTCCTGGATGTGACAGGCTATGGAGTGATCGGAATACTTGCTTTCTGAAGTCCTTTGTCACAAAGGGTCGAGCAAAAGGCGTTGTTGTGTCGCAGAAAAGCGTTGAGCTGGTTCCTGGTATCGGAAATTTTTCTAGCTTGAGTGAAGAAGAGTTCCCTTTCAGGAGTTCCTGAATTTCGGCATCCTCTTCTTGAGCCTTTGCCAGATCTTCAAGATTTACTGCAGTTTGAATTTCTTCAATCCTCGACAAGGCATCTGCAACAACATTCTCTTTTCCAGAGATATGTTGAATATCGGTAGTAAATTGCCCGATATACTGGAGATGCCGTGCTTGTCTCGGAGAGCCATGTTCCGCAGTTTGCTTGAAGGCATAAATAATCGGTTTATGATCTGTGAAAATTGTAAAGTTTCTTCCCTCTAGTAGATGTCGATAATGCCTGATGGCTAAATAAATTGCCAGTAGTTCTCTATCGTAAGGACTATATTTTTGCTGTGCTGGATTCAGCTTCTTGCTAAAGAAGGCCAATGGTTGCCAGTCTTCTCCATTTCGTTGCTGGATTACTGCACCGATGGCTGAATCTGATGCATCCGCCGTGAGTGCAATTTCTGCTTCTGGTTTTGGATGCGCAAGCAAAGTCGCCCTTGAAAGGCTCTCTTTGCATTTTTCAAATGCTACTTCCAGCTCTGTGTTCCAGATGATTGGCTCCTTCTTTTTTGTCTTGGGACCGCCAAGCAGGCTATTTAATAAAGCCTGATCCTTAGCGGCCTCCGGGATAAATCTTCTGTAGAAGTTCAGAGTCCCCAGGAACCGTCGAAGTTGCTGAATATTTTCTGGCTTAGTAAATCTTTTGATTGCTTCAATTCTTTCTAATGGCGGCTGAGTACCTTCTCCTGATACTTCATATCCCAGAAAAAGTACTCTCTCTTTTCCGAAGACGCACTTTGCTGGACTCAAAAGAATGCCGTATTCTTCTAATCTTTTGAATACTTTGCGTAAATGCTCTTCATGTTCTGCTTTGTTGCGTGATGCAATCAGAATGTCGTCAATATAGACATAGCAAAAGTCAAAACTTCTCAGAACTTCATTCATGAAGCGCTGAAAAGTCTGAGCTGCATTTCTCAGACCGAAAGGCATGAACACATATTCAAAAAGTCCAAAGGGAGTTGTAATGGCTGTTTTCTGTATGTCGTCAGGGTGGACAGGAATCTGATTATAGGCCCGTACCAGGTCTAGCGTAGAGAAGATTTTTTTTCCGTGTAAGTTCTGTGAGAAATCTTCAATATGAGGCACTGGGTAACTGTCTGGTACAGTTCTTTTATTAACCCCTCTATAATCTCCGCAAGGCCTCCATGCACCTCCTTTTTTTGGAACCATATGAAGTGGTGAAGACCATGGACTTTTTGAAACCCGAATGATTCCTTCCTGAAGCAACAGGTTAAACTCAGCTTTTGCTGCCTTGAGCTTCTCTGGAGCCAACCTCCGTGGACGACATGCGACCGGCGGTCCTGGTGTTGTTTGTATGTAATGTTCCGTTGTGTGTTTTGCCTTTCGCGCTCCAGGAGTTGCCCTGGTAATACCCGGATATTCTGCCAAAATCCGATGGTATTTATTTTCAACGGAGAGCACTTTTATTGCCTCAATTGCTTCGGATCCTGCTGACCCCTTGGCGTGTATTTGAGTCATTCCGTCTAACAGTACTCCATTCTGTAGATCTGGTAGCAAATGGTAGTGAGCTAGAAAATCTGCTCCTATGATTGGCTGTGTAACGTTTGCTACTACGAATCGCCAAGGAAATGCACGTCGCAATCCGAACTCTGGCTGAAGAGTAACCCATCCGTACGTTGTAATCGTTGTGTCATTTGCTGCAAACAATTCGTAGTTTGTAGGCTTTTTAAACCCTGCCGTCATCGACCTTGGAAAGACGCTAACATCTGACCCGGTATCTATTAAAAATCGTCTTTTTGTTTCCTGGCAAGTTATGAAAAGGCGGCGGGGCTTTCGGGCGGGTTCACTGGCCGCCATCAGTGACTGCCCTGGACTTTTTCCGTCTTGAAGGCACACGGTTGTGTGCATTTTTTAGCCTTTTCTCCGAATCGATTATGATAGAAGCAGTTCTTCTCATCATAATTTCTTTTTCGGGATTGGCTTCGGCCTCTACTCTGGCTTCGATCCTTCTTTTCATTTAATCTTTTTCTTGATCTCTCTCTAGAGAGATGTGTTGCAAGAGATTCAACTTGCTTGGTTAATGCTTGAATCTGCTCTTCCACGGATTTCTTTTGCCCAACAGTAGACGTGGCGGCTATCACGGCTTTGTTCGACATCTCATGAATGCGATCTGCCTGCTCTGCCACGTCGTTCAAGGGATCGTCAATCCGTGTTGCGAGCACCATTTGCATTTGAGTCGGAAGTCTCCCAAGCCAGAGTGTTCGTAGAAGGGAGTCTGGAACGTTGCTTCCAGCCAAAGTTCTTAAATGTCGAAGAAATTGCGACGGCTTTCTATCCCCGATTTCTTCGAGTTCTAGGAGTTGGCGAGTTCGTTGTTCTTGCGAAACGGTAAGCCTTTGGATGAGCGCCTTCTTTACAGTGTCATATTTGTCAACCTGCGGGGGTTGAGTAATTATATCCTTGATCTCTTTGATTTGGCGAGAATCTAGCTGGGCTATTGCGCAAGAATATTTTGTAGAATCTGTAGTTATTCCGCTAAGTACGAATTGCCCTTCAAGCTGAGCGAACCATAATTCCGGCTCATCACTCCAGAAAGGCGGTATCCTTATCGAAACTCGGCCAACTTGGTTATCTCCATTTATTTGAACTCTTCCGTCGCCCTCCATTTAACTTTCTTAGCTATCACGTCGGGGTCACCAATTTAGGATATTTTGTAACGCGTTTGTGAGCGATTAACGCTTAATTTATATAGCGGGTTCCTAACGCTCAAGTATTTATTTCTCGGTCGCTATCCTAATTTGCTTAACGTGCTTATCGCTAAGAAATTAGTTTATTTTTGGTTAAATCATTTTATTTTAACTGCATAACAAAATCAGGATAATAATAGATCAATAATGGTATTTGATTAATATCGGTATCTTCTCTGTCTGTCTCTTCTCTCTTTATCTTGACGTTGAAATCTTTCGTATCTCTCTTTTCTTTCTCTCTCCTGTCGACCTCCTCGCGGCTTCGTCTGAGTTGCTGCGGTTCTAGAATTTTCTTTCCCGGTTGCTTCCTTTTCAGTCTGCGTGGCAGCGTTCCTGAAATTCTTCCAGGCTACTCCTGCCTGAGTCCCCTCAGACACAACGCGGAAGGAAGAAAGCAACTCTGGAGTTTCTAACAATGGCAACACCCAATTATATGCTGGTGATGATTCTGCAGAACAAATTAGCGAGGCTTCGAAGCTGATCAGACTCTCTCGTGTGACTTTAGGTGTTGAGGTTCCTAGATAGAAATGATAATTCTTTTTAGGAAATGAGCGACTTGCGCCAAGAATCGGTGAGGAGAGTTTCCTCCTTTTCGCGTTGAAAAGCGGCTGCGCGCTAGATGCAAGGCGTCTAGCGCCGGAGAGCGTCTGAGCGCTAGTTGAAAGGAAATTTGTGCCAGTGAGCGTCTGAGCGCTTACTGATAGGCGACTCGCGCCAGTGAGCGTCTGAGCGCTGGAAATATTTTTACCTGTTGAAGGCGTTCCTGCGCCAGCTATCTTTGGGCTCAAGTCGAGACAGGGAAGAGATCGTCTAACGATGGGTTCCTGCTGAACGACCCCAGGAGTTGGGAGCACCACTCCGGTTTTAACGCTCCGCTCTTCGTTAGCAGCGTGCTGAGTTTTGGGGCGCTTGGCGCCAATCAGCGACTTAGCGCTAGCTGCTGGGATGGTTGCCGGACGAATTCTTGGTCGCTTGGTTCGGGAGGGCGGCTGAGCGCCGACTGCAGGCGGATCGATCAGGATCACCTTCCTTTTACTCGCGTATCGTTGAAGAGGAAGCGGGCGAGTTCTCCGGCGTAGCGTCGCTTGCGCTATAGCCTCCTCCTCAGCGAGCCGGGTTGGTTGTCTCGATTTCCTCTCCGTCTTGAGGCCGGTAGGAGATCCGTCGTGGTTGACTGCTGCTGGATTTCTCTGCATTTTGTGGAAATCAGTCCGTCTTTTATACCGAAAAATCCCGGTAACAACCCTTGGTTGCTTGGCGACTTTGGTTGCTAGGCGACTTTTCATCCCTTGAATCTCGCCCCCGATTATCGTTTTGAAATTCGCGCTGATTAATAACTTGAATGCCTCCGCGCTTCGTCAACTTGAAATTCTCTCGCGCGTATCGTAAATGTTAACCTGAGTTCCGCGCGTACCGACGGGGAGGATGTAACCCCGATGATCTCGTCTTCGCGTCGTGTGCCGTCGGAGAGGACGAAACCTTGATGGTCGCATTCTCGCAACGATTAGTTCGGCGAGGCTTTAAGATTGCTTGTGGAGCTGCCTCATTACCATCGACGGGAGAGACGGGAGAGAGCGACAAGGTTACTTCCTGGTGGCTAGCGGAGAGCCGCCACACCAACATTTCCAAAAATGCTGCTTTATTTTTTGGATATGTTGCCATATCGACAGGCGATTCGAAATTGTATTTGTGAAATCGTACTCGGGAACGATTGATTACTTGCTCATTTCCTTTTTTTTTTTTTTTTGCAGAAACTCGAATACCTCTTTTAAGTAATTACTTGTGCCTGCAAAATTTTTGCCATTATCCAACTGGATCACTCGAGCCCTTCCACGGCTTGCAAAAAATTGCTTCAAGCTGGCTATAAACGCTTCAGTAGTCAGGTCACCTACAATTTCCAAGTGAACAGCTTTAGTAAATAAACATACAAATATAGCGACATAAATTTTAACTTTATTGCGGTTTTGATGTTTTTTCTCCTTAATTAAGAAAGGGCCGTAGAAATCAACGCCGACATTTTCGAACGGTCTTGAGCTTACAAGTCTAGTCTTTGGTAACTTACCCATCGCATACTCGGGAGTCGACGGCTTGCAACGAGAACATATTATTTCTAATTACTCCCTTGACGCGATTTCTTCCGTTTAAAAGCCAATAATTTTGTCTCATTGCATATAAAGTAGCCTGACTTGGGGCATAACAAAGGTTAATATGAGTTTCGCAAATTATCAACTCGGTGACATGATTATTGGGCGGTAGCAAAACAGGATACTTTTGATTAAACTACCTTACTTTTCCAATTCTGCGTGTCTCAATCTATCCCCGACTCGCAGTATTCCGTCAACGTCTACAAACGGGTTAAGCAATAATATATTACTTTTCTTAACTAAAGGACGATCTTCACTTAAATTACGCAATTCGTTTTCAAAAGCGGTAAGTTGAACTAATTTTAAAATACGCATTTCGGCCTTTCTTAACTCTTCAATGTTGAGATCTTCCGTGTTGCGATCTTCCGGGCCCGTTTTCAGCGATCGACAGTTAGAAGAGAAACGTAGGCAATACGCGATAATTCTCTTGATCTTCCTGAAGGACGAAAATCTTTAGAGTAGATCCGTATCGACATCGTGAACGTCTGACAAGACAACTATTGCGCGTTGTTCCGGAATTTCAATACTGGGTATTAAATTTGACACGGCTAAGCAGTTTTATTCCCAGATAGCCAGATCGGACCTTTCTGCCAAATAGGGTTGTTGACAAATTCGCGGAGAAATTGTCCTCTTGACAACGCATCAGCGGGATTGTCTTGAGACGGCACATGTCTCCATTTTCCCTATTTAGTACTTTCTTGAATTCGTGACTCTGTTTGCAACAAACGTTTTTAGGTTGTGTGGTGAAGTTTGGATCCAATGAAGTGTAATAGTAGAGTCCGACCAAAATAATACCAGATCCAAATTGATTTCGAGAGCTTTGATGGTAGCTTCATACAAACTTCCAAGAAGATCTGCCGCGCACAATTCAATTCGGGGCAAAAACAGTTTTTTGATTGGCGTTACTCGAGTCTTTGAGCAGATCAATCAAACTGTATGGACTCCCGAAGAATTTGTAGATCTCAAGTATGGCACAGCCCCATAGGCTTTTTTGCTCGCATCGCAGAAACCATGCAAATGGATGCTAGTTGCGTCTTCTCCGGTGATTTGGCAAGAAATGGTGTAGTTATTCAGGACTCCGATTTGCTCCTTATAGTTGTTCCAAGAGGTGGCAAGGTCCACAGGAACCGACTCATCCCAATCTAGTTTGATTTCTCACAGCTGCTGTAACATGATTTTCGCCTCTACTATGACCGGGCCCAAAAGTCCAAGAGGGTCGAAAAGTGAGGCAACTTGAGAGCCCAGTCAGAAATGTAACCTTGATTCAAGGTTGATTCAACGTCGATATGGTTGACAGCTGGTTGAGTCGATAAGAAAGTCGATATTCCTGCAATATCGATCATGTCCAGTGTCGATTCAAGGTTGATTCAACGTCAAAGCGATTAATAGCGCTGTTTTGAGTGCGCACTTATAAAATTCGATCAAATTATATATCTAAAAAATATTACGACATTGTTTATGTAAATTGTACAAAATAATTTTATGGACGTTTAAGAAATGGCGTAATTGCGCGATTAATCGCATGTATAAATATATGTAAGATCGATTATATTTAGGACCTATCTAGACAAACACTTGCATAGCTCGATCTGTGTGTTGGGGGGGGGGGGTGGATGTGCGCGCGCGCGCGTGCATAAACCATATATATCCATAAAGTAAATAAATTATTCAATTGAATATTACAATCACGCGCGTAAAATAAGACTGGATAATTTTCTTTATGCATATATATATATGGCGTTATATGCAGTTATACAAAGTCTGGATTGACCCTGGAGGCCATACTGTCTGAAATCAGCAATAATTACGACTTGCTAATTATAAACGAGTTTATAAGAAAACACATACGTATATATAACGCAACATTAAAATGATTTATTTGATCGTATGCTTGACATGCAAGCTTATTGGTGTCCGCATTCAGTAACCGCTTGTAAAAAGTTCTCACGGGCCCGCGGTTGAATAGCGCGCCATAAGCGGCGTTGATGTGATCGTAGATTAATTGGAGGGGATGTAGGATCCCGACCGAAACATGTGTTAGCGCCATATATATATATATATGTCTATGGTTAGCGCATGGCTTGCACGTTGCACGGTCCACGCTGCACGGTCGGCACGGTGTGAATATTGAAGTGTGTTTTTGATGGTCACAATTTATATAATGGACATTGACAATACTAAGCGGGTAAGTACTATTTTTGTTATACTTGATTGTTTTTATTTTTATGTAAAATAATAATAATAGGGTAGATAATTTAGACGTACGGTTATTAAGCTTTTGTAAGTTATACATAACCTATAGCTAACAAACGTTTTCCCTGGCTCGGCTTCTGTTGGGAGGCACAGGGGCCGGGAAGTATGCAAGAAAAATAGTGTGAGGTTAGAATATAGTGTGTAGAATAATCCAAGACTGTAGAGAATTACAAGATCGACAGAAATACCTAGTTCATCCGTCACATAGCTCAAAGGCAGGGCTGAAGACGTGTACGCTCCCGAACCCGTGGGAGAGCCTACCTCCAGAAAACAAAAAAAAACGTTTTCCCTGCGATATCTTGTTGACAACATATTATATAATTCATATATAATTGTTTAATTAAAGATTATGGCAGCTTTATGACTCCTACACACAAAATGCGACAAACGTTTTACTGCATCCTGTGTGCAGCAGCCTGGTAGCTGCATTTCAATATACTGGCAGTACTAAAAATCTATAATTCGCACATAATATGTACTATAGATTTGCAGTACTGGCACTAAAGATTAGAACACGCACAGCCTGTGTATGCAATATATTCTTTTTTCCTTCTTGTGGCAATATAAATATGTATACGTTACTTTTTGTGTGTAAAAGTATTTTTTTAATATAAAAATTAATGCATTTTTAGGTGCCATTTTAGATAAAAGGCCAGAAACAGAACTCCCAGAAATTGATGTAGCAACTTCATTATGGTTAAAGCAAGCCCCTTGGCGTCGTCAAGACGATGGCAGTATGGGAAAAAGGACAAAGAAATAATGTTTTACTGCAGAATTCAGGAAAGAATCTTTGTTTAATTATTTTATTTTGAGATTCATTGCTCAACTATACTCTGCTTTATTTAAAACGACAAAATATCTGTCAAAATGTCTATTCTCTATGGCTCTATGCGCAACGTGAAATCAATTTAAGTTTCATTTTTTCCTTCTAATTTTATTGTATTGGGTAAGCAAAATTATTAATTAATTTCGTTTTGACAATGCACACACTGGAGAATTTTATTTTGTATGCACCATATACATACCGTATATATATATATGTGTGTGTGTGTATGTGTGTGTGTGTGCGTGTGTGTAATAGAGTATGTAGTATATAATAGAATTTTATTTTTTTCTTTCTTGATTTACAAGTAGCGAGAAATGTCGTGTGCAATTGCTTTTGTTGGAACTTAAAAGTTTCTACTGTTTTGAAATTATGCAGTGTTTAGTAATACGTAACTGTTTGTGCAATTATTTGTGATTTTTTGTTAAACGATACTAAACGCTTTATTCTTAGATGTAAAAACTTAAAATAGTGAAGAATATATATTATAACTTACGTATAGTAAAAGTACTTATTGTATATTTAAATGCAATGTAGTTTGTATTCAATTTTGTTCAATAATAATAAACGAAAGAAAAACAAGAATGTTTGCACTCTTTTTATTTTTTAGTACCTTTACCTTAAAAATATAAATAAATATATATATACCATATTTCAATCGAATTTCAACCTTACTTCGACGTTGAAACGACGTTGAAACGACGTTGAATAGTCGTTGAAACGACGTTGAAACGACGTTGAAACGACGTTGAATAGTCGTTGAAACGACGTTGAAACGACGTTGAATAGTCGTTGATATTTTATACGCTTTCGACGTCGAATCGACCAGAATTTCGACATTGATTCGACATTCGGTTTTCGACATTGATTCGACGTCGAATCAACTAATCATTTCTGACTGGGAGAGCATGGTCTTTTTCGTCGTTCGCTGATATTAGTCGAAAGGCTTCACGATATGGATTAAATTTTCACGCGGATGCCAATGGATACCGAGAGTTTTTTATGCTTCAGATTCGCTCAATGTGGGGATCCATGGATTTCTCCAGCAATGGTTCCAAAAGAGTTGGTACGTTTGAGCACCATTTGCGCAGATAAAATCCGCCGCGGGCTAATAACTCGATGAGTTCATCTCGAAGCTTACGTGCCTGCTTGATGCACGATGCGCCGGTGAGAACATCATCAATATAAAAATCCTCACAAAGAACTGCTTGCCAGCGGAAATTGCTTACGCTCGTCCACGGACAATTGCTCCAACGTTTGAACGGCGATATGTGAGGCGGAAACAGTACCATAAATTACCGTGTTCAGTTGGAATATTTTGATTGGGTCATCTCGTCTTGTGTGCCACAAAATCCTTTGATACTTGACGTCCTCGAGGTGAAGCCTGATCTGTCTATACATTTTTTCAATATCCGCACAAATTAAGAACAAATCCTCCTGACTGTTTGAGCCAACGAGAAGCATATTGTTCAGCGAAATACCAGTGCTACTTTTCGATGATGCGTTAAATACAACCCGTAGTTTGGTTGTATGACTGTCGTGCTTGAAACCGGGATGATGTGGAATGTAATATCCATCTTATCATAATACACATATACAATCAATAGTTTCATCTGCTTATCATCTGCAGAACGCTTGGATTCATCCTCCGATGGGTAGATTTTTTAAGAATATAACCACTTTAAAATTATTATACTGTACTTTAGTTTGCCCTAAGTTGGAGTACTGTTCCATAGTTGGGTCTCCGTATTTCAAATGCCATCAGATATTGATTGAACGTGTGCAGCACAAATTCCTGCGTATGGCTACTTATCGGCTAGGTAATCCCATGTCAATTACTTGCCATGACTGCGCTATATTAGATAGATTAAATCTGCTATCTTTAGAAAATAGGAGACTAACCTTTGACCTTATATTTATTTTTAAGCTTCTCAATCACTTTACTGATTGTCTGGATTTGTTGGAACGTATCTATTTTAACATCCCGACTAAAGAACTAAGACAGTACTCCATCTTCCACATCGGGTATCACCGTACTTTGTATAGCGCAAATTCTTGTGTAAATAGGCTAATAATATCTGCAAGTAATTTCTCCAATAGAGTTGACTTTTTTGGTGGCTCTGTATCAACTTTTAAACGAAAACTTTCTCGTCTACTCTCGTAACTTAAATGCTCTTTATATTATGTTGTGAAATTTTATTGTTCTTTTTTTTTCTTTTTCCTTTGTACGCTAAAGGGTTTATTACCCGTTACTAAAGATTATTATTATTATTATTATCTTTGGTGACGTCGCATCAAAACCTGAGATTTCAGTCATATGACCAAGACTCTCGTACTCGTTGAGAAATTTCGTATATTCCTCGCGCAATTGAAGATCCTGTGCTAATCTCCTTTTTAATGAATACAATCTCTTTTTTGCTATTTGATAGGAATCGCCAAGTTCGTGCTTTCTATCATTGAACGGAAGCCTGACTATATATCGTCCACTCTTATCCCTAGAGTACGTCTGAGAAAAACGTCTCTGACATGCCTTTTCTTCGTCAAACAAATGCTTAACGCTCGAAATTTCCTCAATTTCCCAGAATTTCGCGACCTAGCTTTCGCAACATTTAAGGAATATACGACTATATTACACGCAATTCGATTCGACGCGGGCCCCCTACTATGTATCGCTCCCGAGGCTATCCAATCCAATCAAGCCATGTTTTTTGTAATATTAGAGCCAAGTTGCTCAGCTTGATCTGACCTACGCAACAATTTATAAAAAAGCTCCGCTCCTATAAAAACATCAATTTCCGAAGGAGTGCAGAATTCGGGATCCGCCAAGGTGATATTTTGGGGAAGATTTACATCACGACGATTAACCAATTACGCTGGAAGCGTCTCCGTAATTCGAGGAACCACCAGAAATGTTAACTTTGCAGCAAAACGCCCATTTTTTGACTAAAGTGTCGTTGCGACAGAATGTTTGATATGCGTTAAGCTTTGACTGAAGCCCGAAACCGGAATATTAACTTCCTTCTTGTGGAGTTTTAAAATATTGCATAATCTCTCAGTAACAAAATTAAACTGAGATCCGTTATCTAACAAATCTCTGCATTTAACGGGCTCTCCGCGGTTATTCGTCATATGCACTGATGACCCAGGAAAAAATGGAGGAGATCTGACCATGTCTGATTTGATAAAATGAGATACAATGAGATCTGAAATTTAGGTAGAGTCAGATCTGATTAAATACAATTTTATCTTGCCAGATCTGCACGGCACATCTGATCAGATCCAGCCAGACATGCTACACTATAGTCTAATCTCACCAGATCTGACCATTGTTGCCATTCGATATTGGATCGTAGATCCAATCGGATCTCTTCCGATCTAATCGGACATTATCTGATTACTTCAGATCTCCTGAGGTACGAGCCGACATTACGCGTCAGATCTTGCCGGATCTGAGCAGACCCAGCCAGACATATCTTGATCTCACCAGATCTGATCAATCTTGGATTACAAAGTTGGGTTGCTGATCCAATCGGATCTCTTCCGATCTAATCGGACATTATTAGATTACTTCAGATGTCCTGAAGTACGAGTAGATATTACGCGTCAGATCTTGCCAGATCTGAGTAGACCCAGCCAAACATATCTTGATCTCACCAGATCAGATCAATCTTGGATTACAAAGTTGGGTTGCTGATCCAAACGGATCTCTTCCGATCTAATCGGACATTATCATATCACATCAGATCTCCTAAGATCTGAGCAGATCTCGTCAGTATAGAACTTATAAAAATTTTCAAATAAGAATTTAAATCGCCAGTGAATAATTGAAAAAATTAGCGTGGTATTGTTTAATCGACCCAACTGGCCAAGTTTATTTAAAAAAACGCTACGTTTCGACCATAGATTTCGGTCCTTTTCAAGCGTATATACACAAAATTATTGATTATAAATCTACGGTCGAAACGTAGCGTTTTTTAAATAAACTTGGCCAGTTGGGACGATTAAACGATACCACGCTATTTTTTTATAAAAATTTTGTTCTTATCATTATTATTAATTTTTACACCCAATGTTGGACATTACATTAAATATAGAAAATAACTCTGTGAGAATATATAGATGATAACTTTAATAACAAATATAGATGATGACTGTGTAATCTCTTGAACAAAAAAATAATTTTTGAAATTTTCAAAATGGCATGAAAATTAGCACAATTAGCTAAAATTTTGCACAAAACATTTTTTTTGCTGTTGGCATAGATCTATAGGGGTTGGGATAAACACAATTCGAGAAAAAATAACGGACACCGTAATATACATACACATATCTGATTATATATAATCAGATATGAACACATATTACATTTTTTATTTGGGATTATCCGATAGATGGCATCCAATGGGATCTGTTTCTCGTATTTAAAATTTGACGAACAATGGTATATAAGAACGCCAAGAGACACGGGCGACACGGCACGGCAGTGTCTCGCACCAAAAGTGCCATAAATCAACGGCACAACTTTTGTATCAGATGTATCGTGGAGTCCATTCTTATAATAAAGTGGCACACCCGCGAAAAAATGAAAGAGATCTGAATAGACTTGAGCAGATCTCATCAGATCCAATCCACTCAGATCTGGTTTGATCAAAATATTGGCCCTATCTGATCAGATTCAATCAGACATGAGTAGATCTGATCCGTTTCTAGCAGACAGAGTCAGATATGATAAAATAGAACAATCTATTTTATATCTGCTCGGATCTACTCATGTCTGATTGGATCTGATCAGATAGGGCCAATATTTTGATCAAACCAGATCTGAGTGGATTGGATCTGGTGAGATCTGCTCAAGTCTGTTCAAATCTCTTCCATTTTTTCCCGGGGAGGGAAAGGTTCACTGGCGCACAGTACAATTGCACACGTTGCAATTGCACATCATGCTATTAGACACAAAAAATTGCGCACCGTTCGATTGGACACGGTTCGATTGGACACCGTTTGATTGGACACGGTTTGATTGGACACGGTTCGATTAGACACCGATCAATTGGACACGGTTCGATTGGACACGGTTCAATTGCGCACAGTTCTATTGCGCACAGTTCTATTGCGCACCGTTCAATTGCACACCGTTCAATTGCCCACGAGCAATTGCGCACAGTTCTCATAAAGCGAGGTCCACCCAGCCTACCGGCGGAGGGGGTGCGGGAGGGGGCCGAAGGCCCCCTTGCACTCCCCCGCGTGTGTGTATGTGTGTACACCATGTGCGTAATAGAACTGTGCGCAATTGCTTGTGGGCAATTGAACGGTGTGCAATTGAACGGTGTGCAATTGAACGGTGTGCAATTGAACGGTGCGCGATTGAGCGGTGTGCGATTGAACGGTGCGCGATTAAACGGTGCGCAATAGAACTGTGCGCAATAGAGCTGTGCGCAATTGAACCGTGTCCAATTGAACGGTGTCCAATCGAGCCGTGTCCAATCGAACCGTGTCCAATTGAACGGTGTCCAATCGAACCGTGTCCAATCAAACGGTGCGCAATTTTTTGTGTCTAATAGCACGGTGTGCAATTGCAACTTGTACAATTGTACTGTGCGCAACTGAAGGCTTCTCACTGATGCTGTAGATAAAAGAACTTGCCAAGGAACAATTGCTTGGAGACCCGCGATTGGATTGTTTGCCGTATTAGAGCTACGTGATCTTCGATCAGTCGATTCGCTTTCGGCATGAAGAAGAGTGTGATGGTTGCATTTCCTACACGTAACGGATTTACATTTATTTACCAAATAATTTGGTTTTAAACAATTGTAACAGAGCCCCAGTGACTTCACCTTGGCAAATCTTGCGTCACGATCTATTTTGAAAAACTGTTTGCATTGAAAAGGGTTATCACTCTGCTTACAAATTGTACGCTCGAGTTTAGTAAGCACGGTTACCGGAGTTTGTCGTGGCCTTTGATTTGTATTAGCTCGCGTATTGTTCGATCGTAATTGATTCTTTATTGACTGGCTTGACTGAGTCGAGGCTTCTTGATTTACATTTTCTAAAACATGACGATTCTTTAGAAATTTCCAAAAATCATCAATGGACGGCATATCGGTACCGTCAAGAGAGCGCTCCTATTTCTTGTAAGTATTTCGTTATCAGATGAAAAAGTAATGCGTCCCAAGATTTTGTCGGTTGACCAAGAGCGTGAAGAGCTCTTGTGTGTCCTAACGCGGCATCGACTAACGATCTTAATTGTGTTGGCGATTCTTTAGATATCACCGGAAAATCGAAGAGCGTGCGAATATGGCTTTGAATTATTATTCTTTGATTCTTTGAACGTTCTACCACGAGGGCCCAAGCTACGTCGTAATTTTGAGAGAAAGTCTCTAACGCTTGAATTACTTGGGCGGCTTTATCTGTTAACGATGATCTTAAATATTGTAACTTTTAAACGGGCGTGAGAATCGCGTTATCATGAACAATAGATTTAAAATTGTCATAAAAACTTAGTCAAGCTTCGTAATTCTCACTAAAAGTAGGCAAGTTAATCGTAGAGAGCTTTATATTCGTTGTCACGTTTTGTGCAGGCTGATTTTGAGCAGTCCTTACATTATCGACAGGAACGGGGGGCCTGACAGTCGCAAGACGACGCTTAGCACGCGCGATTAGCTCAAAATACGATTCTTCGAATTGAGTTCTTTCATTATCATCCGATTGCGCGCCAGTTGTGGTCGCATTTAATAAAGCAAGGCTAGTCTGTATTGACCCCAACTAGCATGTGCACAGAACGTTGCCTCGGGTAGAGGTACACGACTGGCTATAGCATCCCTGGAGCCAGTGCTTATATATTTGGTTGGCGCGGTTGTGCGCTCTCGGGAAAAAATGTACGGCGAGTTGCGGTCCGCAGGCATTGCTTTAGTTGTGCGCGGTGCGGTCGGTAGACCGCCACAGGATCCCCTTGGTTGAAGGGAAGCTCAGGTTAAGCAAGTTTCCATCTTCTTTTATGGTGACCGTGGAGTTAGGTTAGCTGCACCTTCTTGTGTGTTGCTGCGGCGTGTGTGGCCGAGGTCGTTGGCATGGTTGCTTTGTCCATTGTGGGCCGAGGTTGTTGACATGGACTGCCGTTCCTCGTTGACCGGTGTGTGGACATTATAGTTGCTGCCGTTCCTTGTTGACCGAGGTGGGTGACATGGTCCGTCGTTTTTTCCTCGTTGGCCAAGGGTTGTTGGCGTCGTCGCTGCCGTTTCCTCGTTGGCCGAGATTGTGGACCGTCTTCTCGTGGGCTGAGGTGAGTGGCGCGGTGGCTGCCGTTCCTTGTTGACCGAGGTGGGTGACATGGTCCGTCGTTTTTTCTTCGTTGGCCGAGGCTGTTGGCGTGGTTGCTGTCGATCCTCGTTGGCCGTTCTTCTTGTTGACCGCGTAATTTGTTGGTTGAGAGACCTTAGCCGGGTTTGCGTATCCTTGGCGAGCTTGCGGCCTTGGTTGATGTCAGCGGTTGCTGGGCTTTGTCGCCGACTGATCG
This sequence comes from Harpagoxenus sublaevis, assembly GCA_030770355.1. Classification (NCBI taxonomy): domain Eukaryota; kingdom Metazoa; phylum Arthropoda; class Insecta; order Hymenoptera; family Formicidae; genus Harpagoxenus; species Harpagoxenus sublaevis. The sequence goes on along the minus strand of JASTWR010000625.1, from coordinate 41,235 downwards.
TCGTGCGAACGCAGCATTAGACGCGGTTTACACAAGGCGTGAACCACGAACGTGAATTGCGCTGTTTTCTCAGCTTACCTGTTGGGTCTCGCGTATTGTACGGCCCTGTGCCATCGTTTCCCCCATCTGGGCCTTCCTCGACTCGTATCGATGCGCGATTTTCGGAGTTTCGACTAGACGCTTGAAGAGAGTAGTCGTTGTACTGTGGCCACAATGCCACATTATCGAAACATTTATAATAAAGAATATTAGTATATTGAAAGTGTCGACTACTTCCACCTACATCGTTACCAAAAAATAAGTGGTCCAGAACGTAAAACACTATATGGAGAATCGGCGTGAACACACGAATAATTACAGGGAACACGTCGCATTCGTCCAATACTCTTAGGCCGGTATTCATGGTCGGATCTTATATTTAAGACCGTCTTAAGTGCAATCTTAAGATGTCATGAACCAATCACAGAGCCGTATTAACGTCTTAAGACATTACTTAAGACGGTCTTGAAATAAGATCCGACTACGAATACCGGCCTGTGTCTCTCCTGGTATTTCTTACTTTCATGATCATTGTAATTAAATATATCGTCAATTTTCTTAATTTTCTAAAATTATGGCTTATTTGATTCAATATTTCTAAAATAAATTTTGTCCTTATACTGCTCTTCCCTTAAAATCTGTTCTTTGTTCTCATGTACTCTATATTAGTTTATTTCTATAAAAAATAAGTGATATATTATAAGTGAAAAAAATGTTTTATTTTGATATATTTTACAAGAAAGAATTTGCTTCTGACGTTATAATTTGTCATTTTTTATTTGCGAGCAATAAAGCTTGTAGGTAATCGATCTGTAGATATATAAATCATGTGTGCAATGCAGCTTGTGCGCAATATTATCGTGTGTCCAAACGTGCATTCGTGATCTAATTTTTTATTTGTGTGCAAGAGAGCTTGTAGGCAATCGATCTGTAGGCAATAATACCATGTGTGCAATGTGACTTGTGCGCAATAATGTCGTGTGTGCAAACGTGCAATCGTCTCTTAATTTTTTATCTGTGCGCAATAGAGCTTGTAGGCAATCGATCTGTAGGCAATAATATCATGTGTGCAATGCGGCTTGTGTGCAATAGTATCTTGTGTGCAAACGTTCATTTGTCTCTTAATTTTTTATTTGTGCGCAATAGAGCTTGTAGGTAACCGATCTGTAGGCAATAATTTTTGTGCGCAAACGAATTGTCGGCAAATGGGATGTTGGCAAACGACACTGTAGGCAATCGATTTGTAGGCAAACCGGGCCCTCCCGTATGTCCGATACATCCTTAAAGGAGAATTTAATGCTACTCCATAATTAATACAGTTTATTATTAAAATAATAATTATTAAATTATTTAATACGGGTTGGAATTTGGAAATTAAACTGAAATTATAATTAAAATATCAGAGAATTCATAAACTGTTTTGTACAGGCAGAAATTGTCTTGATTTTTCGCCGCTTTTTCTGCATTCCATTCCATTGCTCCAATATTTTACTGCCCCAACATTCCAGCATGCAGCAGTTGCCAGGCATTTTACTATTTGTCTTAAGCCGCTTGAGCAGAAAAACGCACAACGCAAACACTTCAGATGATCAACCGCTGACGCGTTTTGACATCAGTTGATCGCCTCATTTGCTTAATCTTTGTTGCTGGGGGTCTAAAGACTCTGTAATCTTCTCGAAATGCGAGGGAATAAAACCTCGAGCCTTCGCGTCCCCGACGACCACTCGATAGCAGTCTAACGGTGTGTCAAGAGTCAATCTGCTTTTGTCAAATTGCAAATATACATATATCAATTTCACTTTGGTAAATATACCGAGATTACCGAACCCCTCTCCAATGACCTTGACCTTGGCATATGTTGTCAAGGTCATGACCCTGAGTAACAATGAAAAGGTTTTAGCCGTCGGACTTTTTTCATTAAAAAGTTATTAACAAAAAAGTTTGAAAAATATAGCAGTTATTTTGAGTATTGAAAGGCATAAACGACTAATATGTATGTGGAAATAGTACATGTATAAACGAAAGAAAGTCATTTCAAGCAGTGAATCGTTGATATATCGAACAGTCTTTTTATTAAAGCAGAGAATAGTTGGTATAGAAAGGTATATATACAATTTTATGTGTTAGAAAGCGTGAATACAAAGTATTCTCTGCTTTAACAAATTATTTCTGTTACAGATATTAAGCGTTAAAGTTGACGAAATAGAGTAATATGATAATTTATGGTAACATTTTAATAGTTTATACGCTTTGTTAAAGCAGATAATAGTTGGTCATTGAAGGTGGTCATTAAACCTTGTTTTGTCAATAACTAACTATTATCTGCTGGAGTGGGGCGTGATATGGTGGGTGACGGACGTGTGCCACGAGTACTTCGATAAGAGGACGGTTTTGGATGGTTTCTTTGTGGAATCCGGACCTTGTGTGGATTTTGACAGTTTCGGCTACAGTCAACTTTGTGTTTCTTGACAAAACTTTGGCGGCTTGGACATTTATTTCGGGGAAAATATACTTTTTCGTGCAGCGGTCGGCACGTGGCGTGCCGCCTATATAACGGCCCAGATAGCAAAAAGAATTCCAAAAGAGTTCGACATGAATTCGCAGTTTCCAAAATGAATTCCTCAATGAATCCCATTTCTGTCCGAGATGAATTCCTAAGTGATTCTTTACGAATTCGAAGTTATGTCAGCATTTGCGAATTCTTTTGTAAATTCCAAATGATGTCTGAAAAACGGAAAAGTATTCCTTAAAGAGTTCGAAAAAAGTTCAAAAGGATTCGAAAGAGTTCAAATAGAGTTCTAAAAGAGTTCAAATAGAGCTCTACACGAGTTCGAAAGTTCAAAAAGAGTTAAAAAAGAGTTCGAAATGAGTTGTAAAGGGACTGCAAAGGCTCGATAAGAACTCTTGCGCTGTTCAGGGTCATTTTGAAAAGAGTTCTGTGAGAGTCCTTGCTCTAATCCATAAAAGAATCGCATTGAGCCCGTTTAGCACATGCTAACAGTTGCAACTTGTTTAATGTTTCTAGTGGTTTACTTTTCCGATTGGGCTACAAAAATGGTCTTAACCACATCGAAAAACTGAACCACTAGAAACACTGAACAGCTTTGCAACTGTTTTGGCACCTGATGAACGCGCTATTCCTCGATCTCTGTACGAAATAGAAATGTAAGTTAAAGTGTATTATAACAGAAAAGACTTAACGGTAAGCATATGCTTCAACGTCAGATGTATTATGTTATATATATAGTTATATCAGAAGTTAAACATTATTAATATTTTAATACAGTATTTTCTATCATAATACATTTTACCTTACAGTTAAGTTCCGTATTTCCGTTTTCTTTATTGTATACTTTGAAGGCGTAAAGGAGTAACTTTTCGCGGGCTTCTATAATATATTGAATCACCATGGACAATATCCCCTGAAACGTATAACTCCTCGCGTCCCGAATATACATAATTAAAAAATCTCGTATTTTTTAATAATCAATTTTTATTATTTCATATATTCAAAAGTTATATATAGTTATATAGAAACGACGAATTTATATAAAGTTATGAGTATACAAAATTTTTACAAACTTATACAAAGTATACAAAACTTATTATTTATTGAACTTATTATAAAAAAAGTTATATAATATATATGAACTATAATATATATGAACTTATTATGAATTTACTTATAGTGTACAACTGTACAACTTATAAAAACTAGTAAAACTTATAGAAACTTATCGCATTTAGTTATAGAAACTTATCGCAATTAGTTATCGCATCCTGTCCGTTGCATGTTGCAACCACGATTTAATAGTTTCTTTGATGCTCGTTCTGGTCGCATCTGTTTGCTTGGAAATAGTTTCTGCAACAAAAAAAGTGCTTCATTAGTTTAATACAATAAACTAAAATGTTGTATTTCTAAAATCATTTTTATCAAGTAAAACAATGTCTACATTTACATTAATTTTATTATAAAGTAAATATTTTACAAATGTAAAAAGTTAAGTTTAATATTCCTTTTGCATGAGAGATTATTAAAAATAATAAAATAAATTTGTAACTTTGAAAATGAGTGTGAAAATGAAATGAGTTATTTACAATTAATATCACAATATACTGTAAATGTACAATTACAAATAAAATGTTATTCGATTTTTATTAAATCCTTTCAAAATTAATTAAATTTCAATACTATTTATATCATTTCTTACTTATTATTAATAATATTGAATTTATTAAATGTTATTTAATTTTATTAAACTTTATTTTAGTTCACAAAAAGTTTAGATTTATTCTAAACATTTTTAGTCATGCAATGCGTAAATAATCAAAGATATTAAAGAACAGGATTACAAGAAATTTGAAAATGTCCTTACCGTGTAGCAGGTTATAACACGTTGATGTCCGATTAACTAATGGAAACTGGTGAAAATATCAGAGCCTGTAAGAAAGAGACAGAAAGAGAGATAATAATTAAAAGACAGATACGGAGAAACAGAGGCTGCGTTTGATTTGGCTGCTTACATGCTGTAAGCCATGGAGGTAAGAATAACAGGAGGGAGCGTAAACCAAGCTTTTAGGCGAGAGGTATGAAGCCAGAGAAGTGAGAGGAAATCATAAGCGGCCGTCTTGGTAGTACATAACTTATCCTTCTTCTTCTTAATTTGGTAGAAGAAGAATTAAGTTATGTATTACCAAAATGGCCAGAATACGATTTCCTCTCACGTCTCCGGCTTCATACTCCGCAGTTTACGCTCCCTCCTGTTATTCTTACCTCCATGATGTAACCTTTATTCTATCTTCCTTCTGCATATAGTGAGCGATAAAGATAGAATGAAGCTTACACCGCGTGAGCGCCCAAAACAAACGCAGCCAGAGAGAAAGACAGGTAGAGAAAAAGAAAGAAAGAAAAGCACAAAGAGAAAAGAGACAAAGACAAACAGATAAAGAGGCAGGTAGAGAAAAAAGAAACAGAGAAGAGGCAGACAAAAAAAACAGAGAAAGCTTTCTAAGAAGCAGTGTTTGTGTATGTACACTGATAATGGCACACTAAAGCCAGCGGCGGCAAACTAGTAGCGGCCGATTGTGACATGCAATCGACAAAAATAATCGGAACAAAACACGTTCGACGTTGGATCCGAACGCGTTCGCATCCAACGTCAAATGTGGTTGTTAGCACTAAATAGCGTCCGAACACACAATCCACGGAACACACGGAATATACGCACCTTGATCTCGATCGTTCGAAGTACGGAATTAGCGCTGCCCGTCACTGCCCGTGCGCCGTGCACCGTCGTTTAGTGCTGCCTCACAATCCGTTGCCATGGTAACGACAAACAGGCACACTGCACATGCGCAGATTCTAACAACGCTTCGCGAAAAAAACAATTCGAAAAGAATTCTTTACGGCTACGATAAAACATTTCTTGAAGAATTCTGGATCGATATTTCTTTTGAAGTCTTAAAGAACATATATTTTTCGATCATTTTAATCTTGAGAAACAAATTCTTATGAAGTTCTTTTTGAACAGACATCCTGAAGTCTACAAGAATTCAAACACGCGAATTCTTATAGAATTAAATTCCATTACTTGTGCTATCTGGGAATTCTTATGAAGTTCTTTTTGAACAGACATCCTGAAGTCTACAAGAATTCAAACACGCGAATTCTTATAGAATTAAATTCGATTACTTGTGCTATCTGGGGGGTTACGAGAATATCCTCGTGGCTGATGTAGAATGCTGGGAGGGCTTCTCTTGATTCTTTAGAAGTCATTGTGTGGCCGCTTGCAGTTCTGGTGAGTCGCCGATCGTTCATGGGCGTCTTGTTCTTTGTGGAAGGGATGGTTGTCCTTTCACGCGGAGCGTTGGACGGCCATCTTGGGTGTGCTCGATGTGTCGAATCTTTCCGGAGTTATTTATGCGTCTGGAATAATTTATGGGGGCTTTCCATGGCGTGTATCGACCATGGGGTTTGCTGGAAACTTTATGGGAGGTGAGTAGGGCCTCTAGGTTCTCCATAGCTTATGGGTCTTTGTGTAAACATGCACGTGGTGACGTGGCGGCCGTTACGCGCGTGCGTCGAGACCCGTGCTCATTTTGCGCGTTTTTGACATTTTTGGAGGACGTGTTTGGTTGCCGGGGGTTTCCTACGGTGCATTCGGGGAGGCGCTATTAACACTGTAAATGCAAACGCTATAAACTACGTTTGGGGAGCCAATAGCGCGATAGCGATAGCAAGCTCCCCGAACGCAGCTTAGAATAAAATTGCAATATGGCCGATGATGCGAGTTGTGCGAGTGCCAAGTGTGAATAACAAACGAGTTATTTATTTTAACTTTATTTATTGAGTTTTATGCCATTATTTTACCTACAACTTTTATTTTATCATAATTACACAGCAAAGAGAATACTACCTACATAACCTCTGTATCATCAATTATTTACCATTCTTTGCACGCGCAGCATCTTCTGGAGACAATTTGATAGAATAATTTATTCTTTGTTCTTCATCAAACAGATTAATTTCAACTTTAGTTGGTCCTTGGTCCATTGTTGGAATTGACATTAGTTACGTTTCGTTATCTGCAGTATTCTGAAAGCAGCCCCTATACGCAATCAAGTGTTCAAGGAGAGAATAAGCGGCAAGCGCCAATAGCATTTCGTGCCTCACCTCGAAAATAATAGCGAAAATAGCGCGAGTGATGACGTCACGCTTTAGAGTGACGTCATCATCGTATATCATAGCGCCACAAAGCGTCTCCTCGAACGGTTTTGGACGATAACTGTGCTAATAGCGTGCTCCCCGAATGCACCCCTAGTGTACGTGAGATATCGGGCGGAGAGCCTTTGCGTACTCTTATATGGTCTGCTCTCGCGGAAATGAAGGTGGGTAGCATTGTATTGATGTGGTGCGCATGCGTCGGGTCGCGCTGGCAATCGGCGTGCTGCTGGGCTTTGCGTGGGTCGTATGAGTTTTCGCGAGCTATTTGACGGATCTTATTATTCTGCCGGTACCCCTGAGATATGGTTTTTGCGCTTACCTTATAATTAAGTAAATTAATAAATATTGCGTATTTTTGCGTGCGGCTTGAGTGTGGATACGTGGCCTGTGCAGGGCTGGCAACCGCATCGAGGTTACATACACGGTCGTGGTATCGGGCTGAGTGTGCGCGCGTGTTTGTATAGGTTTACGGCCTTGTGGTAACCAGTGATGTATTGGACGAGATATCTGTGTGATCGATCTGATAAGCGAGAATATCGTATGTAAATAAAGGTTCTTCCGTATTTCTTGGAAGTTTGTTGTGTTTGCTCGCGATCTTTTATCGTGTGTGTGATTCGGTGCGGTAGTTTGAGTGTTAATAATCTAAGCGTTGTATGCGTTTATTATGCACGGCATATGCGTGCGCATCGGCATCGTCGGCATTGTACTCCGGATGTTGATCCCTCTCGAACTATCTCGTAGCTGGGATAGCGAGTGCTACACTCGCTTGTTTCTCGCGAGAGTTCGGCGTTATGCGTGGATGTATGCTGTCATGCCCTCGGTTGCGTGCGTGGATGCTGGGGCTCCGTCGGCTTCGTGCTCCGAGTGGTTTGGCACATTTGAATGCCCTTCCGGCATCGTCGGAGAGGCACTTTTGGTGCGAAATATGTGTAAGAATCTCGCGGGATTGCGGGAGGTTTGTGCCTCCGGGTTCCCGGCGGTCGTCTCCCAGGCTCGGTGCGCGGTTTTTTCATGCGTTGGCGGATTCCGCGATGTTCGGATCCCCCTTCGGGACCTCTTAATTGTGTACTATTAATAAATATCTGCGTGCGTATTGATGATGCGTTATTATATGTTGGAGCTGGCATACGGCGTTATTTATGTACGTGTGTAGTTCTCTTGTATGTTCAGTGTTGTTCTTGTATATATGTTTTGAGTGGCACCCGTTTGACCACGTTGATATTGATCACGGTCCCGATTGACTACGTTAAAATTGACCACGTTGCGATTGACCACGTTGGGATTGACCACGGTCCCGATTGACCACCGTCCCGATTGACCACGGATTTGATTGACCACCGTCCTGTCCCGATTGACCACGGTCCCGATTGACCACCGTCCCGATTGACCACGGTCCCGATTGACCACCGACCCGATTGACCACAGTCCCGATTGACCACAGTCCCGATTGACCACGGTCTCTATTGACCACGTTGAAAATGACCACGTTGCGTTTGACCACGTTAATATTGATCACGTTAATATTGACCACGTTGCGATTAACCACGGTCCCGATTGACCACGGTCCCGATTGACCAACGTCCCGATTGACCACGGTCCCGATTGACGATTAGTGACGCGCTTTAAAAGTATTTAATTGTTTAAAGCGCGTCACTAACCTATATAGGTTAGTTCGGGACGGTGGTCAATCGGGACGGTGGCCAATCGGGACGGTGGTCAATCGGGACCGTGGGCAATCGGGACGGTGGTCAATTGGGACCGTGATCAATCGGGACCGTGGTCAATCGCAATGTGGTCAATATTAACGTGGTCAAACGCAACGTGGTGAATAGGGACGGTGGTCAATCGTGACTGTGGCCAATCGGGACGGTGGTCAATCGGGACCTTGGTCAATCGGGACGGTGGTCAATTAGGACCGTGGTCAATCGGGACGGTGGTCAATCGGGACCGTGGTCAATCGCAACGTGGTCAATCGCAACGTGGTCAATCGCAACGTGGTCAATTGCAACGTGGTTAATATCAACGTGGTCAATCGGGACCGTGGTCAACATTAACGTGGTCAAACGGGACGCTTCCTATGTTTTGTATAATTAGTGTTGAGCTTTTGGCCTTTCTCAAATTGAGAGTTATTAATATAGAGCATACGACAAGAATATTTATGAGGCATGCTTTAGAATTAGATTAGTAGTGGCAAGAATGCCACTGTATTGCGAAAGTTAAATGCAGGTCAAGCGAACAAATAAGTGAATTTTGTACAAATAAATAAAGAGTGATTTATTAAATTGTGTTAAATTGTGTAGAGTCTATCTGCGTGCTGTCACAGCGATCTATTATTAATGGTTTCACTGGGCATGTTTGTAATACCATATATGTATAAGTATTGTTAAACGTTAATAAAGCGCGTGCGATGATCATTCAAATCCGGATTGAAGTGTTTGGCGAGCCTTAACCTTGCGGCTGCCGTAGAGCATATATTCTGTAGCTATATCCTGATGCGTTTTTTATATTGCTTTCTGGATTGATAATAAATAAATTAGACCCTTTGTACTATTGGAATAAGTAATTATGCGACTGGAGAACTATATAGGAGTGGTTTGGGCAGCCGGTAAACTGCGATGATAGATAAATCTCATTTAACTAGCGCGTTTGACGTTTAAAGATTAAGTCTGCATTAACTTTGCGGATTACCGAGCGGACCAAGCACCTTCATGTGCAGGTCAATTTTGTTGTTGGAGTTTGTACATATGTATATTATAGTTTGGTATCTATATGATGAACCTTAAGTAGACTCCTACTTATGAGTTGTCTTGCGGATAAGCTTGTTTATGCAGGAATGTATTGGGATCGACCTGTAGATGCGATATAGAACGGGATCGCACGCGGTCCCGAGTCGATCTCAAGCATGTGTTGCGTGCTTCGGACGTGGGAACAAGTCCGGAGGTTTCGGCCATTGTCCCAGGGGAAGGACACCCTTTTAACAAACCAATTATAAACTATGATGAGCGAGGTTAATAAAAAAAAAAAACACCTCTTGGTTCGGATCTTCGAGGGCGGTGGGGTAGAGCTGTTGTCCCTGGTGACACCTCATCGTTATCATGTGAAAGGCTGGCTGTGGTGTGCTACCCGGGCACCTCAGCTGATATTGCTACCGCGGATGAAGAGGAGGTGATACGCGACTCCTGGAACAAGCATATCTACCGGGGAGAGTGCGGCATCGTTGGAGAAGATGGAAACAGAGCAGTTAGAGGAGGTTACAAAACTCGGGAGGAAAAAGGGTGAGCAAGAAAAGGAGTACGAAGAATACGCCTACGCCACCCCCCCCCCCCCCAATAAGCCTCCGGTTAAAGGTCAGCCTATTAGTCTCTCTGAACTAGAGAAGATCAAAGGTTACATCAAGGTTCTCACAAATAGAAAAAGGGAGCTGAGGAACGAAGATAAAAGTAACCAGAGTAAGAGAGTCGAAAAAATGAACCGTATGGCGACGGCAGAAGGAGATGCAAAAGGAAAAATAACCTCCATTTCTAAAGAGAGCAGGCCTCAAATGTTAAGTAATTTACAGATTGAACCCCCCCCCACCGCGACTCAGAGGCTGGGTCCGAGGTGCTAACTCCGATCAGTGGCCCCCGCTCAGACAGCCAGCCGTGGACAGTTGTTGTGGGGGACCGGAGGAAATAGAGAAGGCTAATATACCAGGAACCAGTGAGGGTAGAGGAAGAGTGTGCTGTTGCCAGGAAGCAGATTGCAGCGAGGGATGATCCGCCCAGGTTTCAAGGGTCGGAAGCTAGGAGAAGGAGAAGGCCATCCAGAACAGCAGCGGTGAGCATAACGGTCAAGAAGGAAGGCTATTCGTACCCGGAAGCTCTAAGAAAGGCCAGACAAAAAATTGTGTTAAACGAACTTGGAATAGAGACCTCCACAGTTAGAAAGGCGGTTAATGGAACCATTTTGATAGAAATCCCTGGGCCGGATGGTCCTTGGAAGGCGGACATGCTGGCGGTAAAACTTCGAGAGGTCTTTCAGGAGGAAGCGGTGGTGGATAGACCGATGGTTAAAAGGGAACTAAGGATCATCGGTCTGGACGACTCGGTCTCCGTACAAAAAGTCATCGACGTGGTAGCGGAAAAGGGCGACTGCCACGTAGATCAAATCAAAGCTGGGCCGATTAAGCCCATGATGAATGGATAAGCGCAATCTGGGTGCAATGTCCGCTAGCGTCGGCTCTTTGTCTGGACGCGATGGGCAAAGTTAGACTGGGATGGACCGTTGCTAAGGTGATTCTTCTGATGTCTCGTCCGCTTCAATGCTTCGGATGCTGGCAGTTTGGTTACGTCAAACAAACGTGCCCGTCAAGGATTGATAGAAGCGGTTCATGCTTTCGTTGCGGGGGAGAGGGGCATATGGCCAGAAACTGTCAGTTGCCCCCCAGATGCGTTATCTGCGCTGAACGTGGTATGAAAAGCGACCATAAAATAGGCTCAAATCTCTGCGGAGCGGACAGCGTTAATCCGCGAATTGTTAGGGATACTGGCGCAATTAGTAGAACAGTACCAAGGACGGTGCATGAACAGGAGAACATGGAAATATAAAAATGGCGACCAAGATCTTACATATTAATGTGAATTGTAGTTTTTGTGCCCAGGATCTCATGATTCATAACGCACTGGAGTTGGGGGTCGAGTTGCGGGTTCGGACACTGCACGTCTGTGCAGTGTCCGAACCCACAAAAATCGGAGACTCGCGGCGCTGGCTTTCAAGTACGGATGGACTGGACGCCATTTATTGGGCGTCGGATAGCGTTGTGAGGTCCTGTACGTCGTTTAGAAGCGGAAACGGCTTTGTAGCCGTTAAGTGCGGTGCGCTCTACATACTGTCCTCTTATATTTCCCCTAATGCGGATAGGGGTACTTACGCGGTTTTTCTCGATGAGCTTGCTGACTTGATCAAAGCGACTAACGGTAGGGCAATCCTGTGCGGGGACTTTAATGCGCATTCGGTTGGTTGGGGCACACCAGACACTGACTTTGAAGGCGGCTTAGTTGAAGAGTGGGCCGCTGAGTGCGACCTCATTCCTCTTAATGTAGGTAGTAGGCCTACCTGTGTGCGTGCGCAAGGTAATTCAATTATTGATCTGACCTGGGCTACACCAGGGATTGCTGAGAATGTTTACGACTGGAGGGTGATGGAAGATTTGGAGTCGCTCTCTGATCATCTGTGTATTACGTTTGCCAGTTTTCAGACGTTTCCACGGGAGGAGTGGGACGGGTTACCTGCGTCGATTAAGTGTTCCTAGATGGAACCCGAAAAAGACTGATTCTGATATTTTCCGGGCTGGAGTGGAGCTGTGGGATTGGGCTCACTGATGAGGATATGACCCATGAATCAGGAGCACTATGGATTAGCAAGGTTATGCATAACGCATGTGACGCATCAACGCCCAGAATTGGGGCAAAGCGGGCTCAAAAACAAGTTTATTGGTGGTCCGACGAGATCGCGAGCCTTAGGTTGGAGTGTATTAGAAAGAGGAGAACATGGACCCGCAGTCGTAGGAGGTCTAACCTTGAAGATGAGAACGCACGTAGAGGGGAGTATAAATTGGCCAGGAAGAAGCTGAGGGATGCCATAAGAACGGCTAAGAAAGCGGCTTGGCAGGAACTGATCGACAGCATTGAGGAGGATTTCTGGGGAATGCCTTATAAGATCGTTTTAAAAAAAGCTAAAGAGGCCTTCCCCTGAAATTACCGAGGCGCTCGACGAGGAAACTTTGGAGAACGCTGCTCGACTCACTTTTCCCGGTCGGCGACGAGTTGGCGGAGGTAGACTGGAGCGACTTGGACTGGAGCGAAGATTGGGTGGTCACGCCAGAGGAGGTATTCCGAGCTATCAAAAAGAAGAGGACGCCCAACACCGCTCCGGGACCTGACAACATAAAGATGGCCTTTTGGTGCAAAATCCCGCCGATAATGAGGGTCAAATTGGCGCGGTGTTTCGCCGCTTGTTTGAGGTCTGGAAACTTTCTCGCGTCTTGGAAGGTGGCTACCCTGGTCGTTATACCAAAGGAACAGGTGCCGATCACGGCCGGAGTCGTCCCTAAGATGCGGCCCATCTGCCTGTTGGACAAAGTAGGAAAGATATTTGAAAGGATCATATAATAATAATAATCTTTATTGCAACGCAAAAGGTAAGGCACCAACATATGTTGCTATGAAGCCTCCCTGTTATGTACAAGAAAGTTAAAGTATAATGGTATAAAATATCTATATAACACATAGAACGTAGCACAGTCACACGCACACACACACGCCTACACACACACGCACACCCACCTGTACACACACACTCATGCACACAGGCGCGTTTGCACGCTCGTTCACGGAGTAGTGACACTCAGAGATTAGGTGGGTAAGATTAGCGAGAAGGCCGGTGACGATATAAATTGTACAGCCTCCGTACGAAAAGAGGATAATGAGGTGGAGGATTTAATAGAAGGAGGCAGTTGGTTATAATATTTGACCGCAATATAGGAGAATGCAGTACGGAACTTGGTAGTACGATGCGAAGGGAAGGATAGAAGATCGTGGTGGTGGGTGTCAGGGGTATTAGCGGAATGAAACTCGGAATTGTAGTGAAGGAGGCGGCGAAGGTAGGGAGGAGTATTGGTGAGGAGAATAGAGAAAACAAGGCAGCATAGGTGTAGAATGTATCGCGGATGTATTTTAAGCCATCCGGAGCTTAGATACAAAGGAGATATGTGGTCATATTTACGAATACAGTAGAAAAAACGGAGACACGAATTTTTAACATGTTGAATACGATTTAGTAGCTGTTGACTGAGTGCTGGAACGTATACTATGTCGGCGTAATCGAAAAAAGAGATGATTAGAAGTTGGTAGACATTGAGTTTCTGAGTGGTAGTAAGAATGTGGCGAAAAGGATAAAGTAAACGTAGACGAGCAAAAGCAGCACGACATTTAGTGGATACGTGTTGTCTGAAAGATCAGAAGGAGTCGACATGCACGCCAAGTAATTTCATTGTAGATGAGCGAGGAATTAATACAAAGTTGAGATAGATATCGAATGATTGAAGTTGAGACAATAGTACAGGGGAGCCGGCAATGAGGAGGGATGATATCAGAAAGACTCAAGGACTGGATGCACGACCGCACTGTCGCGAACTTGGCGGACAACCAATACAGATTCAGGAGCGGACGATCAACCTGTGACGCGGTCCTTGATGTTAAAAATCGTGTGAAAAAAGCTGTTGGAACTGGCAAGAAGGCCCTTGTGATCGGGCTCGACATCAAAAATGCGTTTAACTCGCTCCCCTGGAGGTGCATTAGGAGAGCCCTCCGAATGAAAGGATTTACTCCATATCTTCGGAGAATCATAGACGCGTATCTGTCTGACAGATGGATCAGCTTACATTGGTGGCGATGGCTCAGAGAAGAGGAGAGAATTATCGGCGGGGTACCTCAGGGCTCCGTCCTGGGTCCCCTGCTTTGGAACCTGGCGTTCGACTCCATTCTGAGAATGCTCCTCTTTGCGGGATGTTATCTTGTTTGTTATGCGGATGATATGACGTTAATCTTCACGGCTGACGGCGTTGCGCAGGTGATTAGAAAAGCCAACAAGCTTATAGCGCATATTATGGCGAGGTTGACTGAAATGGGGCTCGAAATTGCTGAGGCGAAGACCGAGGTGGTGTTGTTTGGTGCCAGGATAAACCTAGGGGAACCTATATAGCGGTTAAAAGTCGGATGAAATTGCTGGGCATCATAGTAGATTGCCACTGGACTTTCGAGCCCCATTTCAGGTACGTCTCGGATAAAGCAACTAGGGTCACGCGAGCTTTGAGTATGATAATGCCAAATCTCAGGGGTTCGAGTCAGGGAAAACGTAAACTGTATTATTATATTATACATTTCTTGCGGTCCTGTTCTATGGCGCGCCGGTTTAGAGTAGAGAACTAAATGCTTCAAAAAAGAGACAGAAAATTCTTGGTAGGGCCCAGCGAGTAATTGCTCTTCGGGCGGTATCGGCGTACCGTACGGTGGCGTTGGAAGCGGTCGTCTTATTGGCCGGCATTCCTCCGATTCACATCCTAGCCGAGGAACGGGCTAATGTCTTCGATAGAATAAAAATCCTCGGAGAGTCAAGGCAGTGGACGCGTAATTTAGAGAAAGAGATACGCGTTTCAGAAAAAGCCTTCGCGCGCGATAGGTGGGTAAAGTATCTTACGGGGGCGCGGTATGGGTCCTGGACCGTGGAAGCAATCCTGCCGTGCCTAAATGAGTAGTTGGACAGAACGCACGGACAACTGACATACAGACTTACGCATGTTTTGACGGGACACGGTTGTTTTGGATGCTTTATATACCGCATTGGGAAGGCTGAAAGTGCTATGTGCACCCATTGCATGGGGAGGAGGACTCCACGGATCACACCTTCAGAGTATGCCCGGAGTGGGACTTAGAGAGGGAGGCCTTGGTATTAGAGATAGGAGATGATCTATCTCTTCCATCGATGGTGAGGGCTATGGTTAGCTCTGAGGAAGCCTGGAGGGCTTGCTCGTGCTTTGCCGAGCGAGTCATCCTAAGGAAGGAGGAGGATGAGCGGCGCAGACAGGCGGATAGGGTGATGAGCAAAGTGTGCGGGTTGAGCGCGGATGCGCCTTCTCGCAGGTAAGTGGGGCGCGTCGCGGACCGCGGTGCGGGAGAGGTGACCTACCTTGGGCCGGGGCCATTCGTCGTGAAGCCAATGACGGCGCTCTGTTATGTCTTCCCGCATGGCATAACACTGCGCCCGAGGCAGTCGATCAGTCGGCCTTATGTCGATCGATCGTCTATCGGCAAATGGGCCCGGCTATGGGTCGGTTGGTGGGCTGCTTCTCGTGAGATCGAAGTCTGTGCTGGGAGGGCCGGGCGTTGATATTTTGAAAAGGTTTTTAGGTGGGCGTTTAGGGCGCTTACCTTTTAGTGGGGGCGCGTGTGGTGGTGGTATGAGCCCCGCGCGAGTACTTACTGTCCTCGTCTGGCGCCCGGGTGCATCGGCGCCGCAGCCAATGATGGGGAGTCAACGGCATGGCACCCGCATGGCATAGCGTTGCTCCCTGGAGGCGGTCTACCGGCTGGATAATCCGGCTAGTGGATTAGGTGTCGATGGGCCTGGTGTGTGGACGAGACGGACGGGCGCGGGAGCGCACGGGCTTTTCGGGTGGGTAGAAGTACTACCAAGGTTGTTCCTATCTTCCTCGGATTAGGCTTAGGGAGGGTATCGTCAGGGGGAGTTTTTAGTGAGTGCAACTGGCTCCTCGGAGTCGGCCAGTCCCGCGTAACCCTAGGGACCGGACCTAGGGTACGCAGCACACGTAATTCCTCCCTTCGGGGAAGGTTGTGTGTACCATGGCGTTTTCTCCTCCTCCTGAAAAAAAAAACTATTATCTGCTTTAACAAAGCTTTAACATGCTTTTGCCATGATTAAACCAGAGAATACTTCGTATTTATGCTTTCTAGCATATAAAATTGTATACAATACTTTTTAATATACCAACTATTTTAACAAAAAGATTATTCAATATACCAACAATTCGCTGCTTTAAATAACTTTCCTTCGTTCATACATGTACTATTTCCACATACATATTAGTCGATTATGCCTTTCAATACTCAAAATAACTGCTATATTTTCCAAACTTTTTTTGTCAATAACTTTTTAATGAAGAAAGTCCGACGGCTAAAACTTTTTGATTGTTACTCAGGCCACTCAGGGTCATGACCTTGACGACATTATGTCAAAATCAAGGTCGTTGGAGAGGGGTTCGGTAATCGGTATATTTACTGTATATAATATACACTTTTCCGACTTCGTGTTTCTACCCACACAACACGTACGTCTTAATGACGTTGTAACGACGTCTCAAAAGAGACGTCTCTATGACTTTGTTAGAAATACGTCTGTATGACGTCTTAGAAAAAACGTCTTTTAGACTTTGTTAGAAATACGTCTGTATGACGTCTTAGAAAAAATGGCTTTAAGACTGCTAGAGCGGCGTATTTTCGATTGCATCATCCGACCGATAGATGGCTTTTGATGAGATCCGTTTCTCGTAAGAAAAATACGATGAGCGATGGTATATAAGTACGGCACAATTTGTATCAGTTATACTCCACAGACGTGGAATCTACTCTCTTATAATAAAGTGGCATATATGTAATATAAATATACTTTTGGATTAATATAATAGTATATTAATTACTACAAGCACAACGCTAACTCTTCTTTCGTATTTTTCTTAAATATAGCCAGTCAACATGCATGTCTAAAAAAAATCTAAAAAACGTCTTAAAATAATGTCTAATCTACGTCCTAATGCATTGTATTAAAGACGTCGTAAATAGTGACATAAGACGTCCCAAAGACGTTTAAACTACGTCTTTCTGAAATCTTTTTAAGACGTCTAGGGATTTTTATGACGTCTTTTAGACGTCTTTATGACGTCATAATGTTATCTGGGTACTTTCTTGATTTGCATTGCTGGTGTTTTATCAATATATAATTAGTGTTGCATCATCCAACATGCTTGTACTACTATTATTATTCGCTTTCGTCGCTGGTTGTATCAATTTCCGCTATGAGGGATGCGGACTGTCTAGGATTTAAGAGGTTGTGTTTATTTAAATAATTAGTAATTTGTGTAGCAACAATCTTTTCAAGGATTTTCGACAGTTCAGGTAGATTCGCTATAGGTCTCGTATCAGACGGAGACAACGGATTACGAATCTTCGAGAGCGGACGGATAAGTGCACGCTTGAACAATGCAGTGAGCAATGAAGACATAATAGGCCAAGCAATCCGCAAGATATTCAACGGAATACCATCAAAATCTGACGTATAAGATTGTAAGGGAAGAGAGAAAGAGATTGATTGAGCTTTATTAGCCTTCTCGGTTATTATTTACATCAAATGTCTTTACAATTCTTTACATGAAGTACAATATATTCTTTTAACATACGTTTAAATTGTTCTAATTTTTTACATTGCTTTAATTCAGTCGGTAAGGCGTTATACATATTCAAGCCTTCATAAAACAAACTCTTTTGTCCGCTTTTCGTTCTACGAAATTGTATTGCAATACTCCCGGTCTGTCTCGTTTGCCTTTCACTCACATCCTCTACTATTTCTATCCTACTACTTAAGTGTTTTGACAACATACCTTTTACTATCTTAAAAATAAAAATGCACACATTGTACCTTAGCCTCTGTCTTACATTCATAAACCTAAGGGTTTGCAGCATTAATTCTACTTTAGTATATCGCGAACATTGTAAAATGACCCTCATGGCTCGGTTTTGTGCTACTTGCAGTCGATTCAGCTGCGTTTCACCCATGCCTACTAACAACGTTGCACAATACTCAAAATGAGGTGCTATGATTGACTTATACACAGTAGGGGAGACCGGGGCGAGATCGACAGTTTTTTTTTGTGCCGATTTTTAACAACAAAATAAATAATTTTAGTTAAATGTGGTATACCGTGCGACCCGTTTTCCTTCGGTCTCGCCAGCCGAAGGGGCGCTGCCGCAAATTCACTAATATGATAGACGGTAGCTCCGAGGTATCCGCGACAGAAATTCTTCGAGGTATCTACAGTAACAGATTCTCTTCGCTAAAGATTCCGTATGGGCGCCAGGTGCGATTACGCGCACCACGTTTCATCAATACGACGCAAATGTATATCTACATCCCGAACGCAAGCTCTGGGCGTCGGTTACGTTGTTCGTTGTGAGGAGAGTGGGAGAGGGAGCGCAGCGCAATCAACACAAATCAAATAATAAAGAACATTGTATTTCAGATGAAAGGAATCAATATATATATATCGAAATCGGGACGCCTTACCGGCGACCGTCGCTCAAAGCAACGTCTCGAACGTCCGCTGCCTTACTCGCAATCGCGCAGATACCGCACGTTCGCAATCGCGCGGATACCGCATGCTCTACTCGCGAAACGCGAATCTCACACACACGAATCAGTCACGCATCCCATTCACACGAGTTAAACGCGAGTCTCATGCTCTCCTACGCGAGCAGCATGCCCGCGGCACGCGAATCGCCGCTACGCAAATTATCACACACGCACTCAGATTCACACACACAACTCGGCCGCCCCGCTCGCGGCGTGCGCTAAACGACAATGGATACGGTAGTTAACCGGTATACGCAGAAAATACAACGACGACACGCGTACATGGCAGACTAATCGGTAAACGCAAACTGATAACGATACGACGACTATATCGTACTGCTTTCCCCGGCGAGAGATCGCGACGATACTTGCATGCACCGGCGACGCAATGTATCCGCGGGACTCCCTTCGGGTACGCACAAAACTCGCTCGCGCGCGAGAGCGCGGCGCAATATCACACGGGGAGCGTTACCGCACCGCTCGCTCGTGGAATTTTCCCCAAATAGACGCGACAATGATCCGCGGTACTAATCGCGACTTTAACACACTAAACGCGAAATACCGGGAGTCTCGACACACCGAACGCGACACGACATTACGACCTCGGCGCAAGAAACAAACACTCCACGGTAATCGACGCAATATACACGAAACAACGGTAATCTCGATACACGGAACACGAAACGATAATTACGAATTCGACACAATCAACGCGGAACGACTGTCGGCCACGTTAGAGTCCCCGGGGAGGGCTTCACGACGAACTATTCAGGCACGATCCCGGCCGGCCTCACAGCCTCGCGGTTATTAAACGGGAACAGGTACCGAAACGGTACACTAAACGGTAAAGAAAGTTACTCATCTAAGAAGTTAATCGCTTCGGGCCATGGCCGGGATCGAGCCGTCGGAATTACGGTAGTGCCAGAGTGGAGATCTTACAAAAGCTGCTGCTACTGCTCGGCTTGGTCGATTCGGCCCGGGCTGTTTCTCGGGGTTGGCTCCTCGATAGCGGCTCGTTCGACAGTGAAGAGCGACCGGCCCGGCGAGATCACGTTGGGCCCCCGCGCATGCGCTCCAAGCCCGCGATGTATCGCCCCGCCGATCCGTCGCGTGCGCCGCCGTGTTCGCTGCGCCACTTCTGGTCCTTTCCGCCTGCCCGCGATCCTTTGAATCGGCTGCCATCATGTGGGCCCTTCGCAGCTTTAGCCCGGCTGGCCAGGCCATGACTATGCTGCTCTGTGTCCTTGACATCGTCGGGGAGGCGTCCGGGTCGCTCACCCGCGCTGCAGTCGCGGTGCCGCGTCCCTCCCTGTGTGACGGTACGGCCCGGGGTGCAAGGTGCAAGGCATTCTGCGCGTCTCCGCGGCGGTAGACCCGAGTGACTCGCCCGTCGGCCAGCCGCTCCACTCAGCGTTCCGTCCCCTGGACCTTCCTCTTTCCCTCGTTGCGACACTAGGCCGTTACACCGGTCCTCCGCCGATCATCCGCTCCGGCACCACCTGTCGCGTCTACAAAGCTCGCTCGCAAATTAATTATATCGCGAATACCCCCCCCCCCGTACTCCGGTCGAGGCGCCACTCCCGAGCTTCCCCTCGGCCGAGCTACCGTCCGGGCGGTGGACGTGACAACGTCACGTCACAACCGTTGTAAAGAGTGAACCTTTAGCTACAAAATTTATATGGGAAATTTTTGTCTACGTCGCTTTGTTCAACCGGTATAGAGCAAAAACGACAACGGTAGAAAAATTGAAATCTCAAAAATGCCGGGGCAGAGTCGTCACTCCATAAATACATAATTCCGATTATGAAAACTGATAGGATACATTTTATTAATTATTTGTTAATAGAAAAATGTAAACATTTATTAATTAAAGTGTTAAAATGTTTCATCATTTTGTGTTTTTGTGTGTGTGTACGGATTCTATAACTCAAAAACTAATCAACCAAATATTAAAGAATTATATATGAAATAGGGGTAGAAAAGACTGAAAAATATAATAAAATTAGAAAATTTGCCAATATTATAAAAGTCCACCCCGGGTGCTTACTGACGAATTAGCCCCAAACACAAGTTTCAGGTTTGATCGCCCACAAAATATTAGACATCAACGATAATGAAAAAACTACACTGGATTCGTGTTCAGCATGTATTACTCTTTATAATCACATACCTCGAGATTTAGAGAGCAATTATTATTGTAGATATTACAAAATTTCCACGCGCAGAAAATTTCACTTTTACCTTCCAAAAACACGTTTGCCCTCGTAAAAATCATAACACGGCAGGTAACCTGCCGAAACTCCGTTGGTCACATGGGTACCATAAGCAGCGTTTACAATGATAATAGCGAGTTCGCACAATATACAGGTTCCGAGATATTTCATTTGCCAATTTCACCCCGAAGACGTTTTCGCCCCGGTCTCCCCTACATCTAGTGTACACCGATATATCATTCCCTATTTTATTCAAAAAGCTTACTTTTTTTCCGATATTCTTTAACATATAATCACAGTGATCCTCCCAACGGAGTCTACTATCAAGCATAACACCCAAATGTTTTGTTATCTCCACATGCTGTATTACAGTTCCATCCAAGCATTTCATTATTATGTTTGTTTTCAATTCTTTTCTTATACTTCTAACTATCATATATTTGGTCTTATCTGCATTCAATTTCAACATATTTACATTCATCCATTCTTCAACTATACCGAACACCATATTTAATTTTATTTTTAATTCTTTGCAGCTTTCTCCTGTTACACTTACGGTCATGCCATTTGCAAATAACTTAAATCTACTTCCTTTTAGACAGACTTTAACTATATCGTTTATATACAGAATAAACAATAGAGGTCCTATAATACTGATTCTTGAGGCACGCCAAATACATACAATATTAATTATTTCAGAACATATATCATTGAATCTAACTTGCTGCTTTCTATTACTTAAGTACGATTTTATCCATTCCAATACAACTCCTCTTATTCCGTGCTGATATAATTTTTCCAATAACCTTGCTCTATCTACTGTCTCGAACGCTTTTTTAAGATCCAAGAATATCACTTCTACCATTTTTTTCTCCTTTTTTTTTTTATAATGGTGGGGAAATCCTACATCGGATACCCCCGTCCCCCGGAAGAGGGGTCGGGCGGTTATGTCGGATTCCTACCGACTAAAACCCCACCGGGTGCCTTTCTCTGCGCTTTTGGTAAATATGCATATTAGGTCAAACCTCACCGATGACCTTGACATTGACATATGTTGTCAAGGTCACCCTCCTGAGTGACATTCAGAATGTTTTAGCCGGCGGTCATTGTTCGTCAAAAAGTTATTAACAAAAAGAAAATTGAAAATATAGCAGTTATTTTGAGTATTGAAAGGCATAAACGACCTTGACCTTGACATATGTTGTCAAGGTCACCCTCCTGAGTGACCTTCAAAAGGTTTTAGCTGGCGGTCATTGTTTATTAAAAAGTTATAAACAAAAAAAATTTGGTGGGGAAAATTATTTAAAGCAGTGAATTGTTGGTATATTGAGAGGAAAGTTATTTAAAGCAGAGAATAGTTGGTATATTGAAAAGTATATATACACAATTTTATGTATTAGAAAGTGTGAATACAAGTATTCTCTGCTTTAATCATGGCAAAAGCATGTTAAAGCTTTGTTAAAGCAGATAATAGTTGGTTATTGACAAAACCTATAGGTTAGTGGCGCGCTTTACAAGTATGTGCTTTGTAAGTTGAAGCACATACTCTCTATTCTCTGCTTTAAATAACTTTATTTTCAATATACCAACAATTTACTGCTTTAAATAATTTTCCCCACTAAATTTTTTTTGTTTATAACTTTTTAATAAACAATGACCGCCAGCTAAAACTTTCTGAAGGTCACTCAGAAGGGTGACCTTAACAACATATGTCAAGGTCAAGGTCGTTTATGCCTTTCAATACTCAAAATAACTGCTATATTTTTCAAACTTTTTTTGTTTATAACTTTTTAATAAACAATGACCGCCAGCTAAAACCTTCTGAAGGTCACTCAGGAGGGTGACCTTGACAACATATGTCAAGGTCAAGGCCATCGGTGAGGTTTGACCTAATATGCATATTTACCGCGCTTTTATTGGGGGAAGTGGCGGGAACTAACTATATCCTTCCGCCACCCCCCAGCGCTAACCACCTCGTGCCCCTCTCGTCGGAGAGGGGCACAGGCTCCCAACTTGACTGATGGGAGCCGGTACTTTATCGTGGCCGAGGCGGGACACCACCGCATCGGCCACCCAGCCATGTAGGGAGAAGGATTTTAATGTCGGCCCACTAGGATGCCCCGCCCGCGGACCGACCCTCCACCCGCGCTCCTCCATTACACGCAGGCTTGCGTGCAGTGAGGGGCGCTAAATACTCGTGGCGCATGCCCATAACCCGGACATGCGCCTAGTGTTTGGGAGGCCAGGACTGGCCTCCCCAGCTCTCCTCCTCGCTAATTTCTCCTTGTTGGGGGGGGGGGGTTATCATCCCCCCTCCCCGAAGCATTATCCCACACCGGTCCTCGGCCGGGCCGGCGCGGGTGGACGCCTTCTACCATTTTTTTCTCCTCAACTAACCGCTTCCAGTCCTCGATAATACTTTGAATTGCTGTTTCACACTATTGTTTCCTAAATCCTGATTAATGTTCGGTTATTATTTTATTATTGAGCGGGGGGGTATTAATGCTATCCCCGGGGGGTGAGATTTTCTATAGTTTTGCTCGAAGGACCAAAGGGGGGTAATTATAATCCCCTCGCTACTAATTGCGATAAAGCGAGAAAATAAGAAATGCGTATGCAAGCGAAAGCGACTCACCGTTTGGGCGCCCGTCGTCTCCCGGTAGGCTCCGCCGATTCTCGTCCTGTCCCCGTTCCGTCTCCTGGTGGTCGGATTCGTCCGGTCCAGAGTGCAGGCGAATGCAACGAGATCCGCGGGACGGCAAGCAGGCACAAAGGCAGGCACAAGCAGGCACAAAAGCAGGCACAAAGCAGGCAAAAGCGCAAGCAGGCGAGGCAGACGAAAAATCGGTCCCCAAGAGAGGGGGGGAGATCGCGATCGGGCGTCCCGAAACTTCGTGCGCGAATTTAGACTTCTTGCGACGAGAGTCTGGCGATGAGTGTCTCGCGGTTCTGGAACGTGAGCCGCGAGCGAGTATTTGTTCCCCTTTTGGGGGTAATCGCTGCCGTCGGTAGATAAACGATGGCAGCACCAATTGGTGAGTCGCATAAATTCAAAATTGTCCTTATCGCGATCCACCGACGTCTCGCGAACGTTAACAAATAGCAAACTAATAATTAAATATATGTTAAACGAGTCTAATACAGTAATTCTAATAATTCTATAATGAACAAAAGCAAAGAGCAAAATAAAATACAAAAGAGTATATACATACAAGGCGATACGCCGAACAATTATTTTCTATAAATTTTTCCAACTGTTTCTTAACAACTAACTCTAAAACTTTTTCATACATTGGTAACACATTAATCGGCCTATATTCGCTCGCTGTTGTTGGCTTATTTACCTTTGGTATTGGTATTATCGTGGATGTTTTCCACCCCTCTGGACATTTACCTGTACTAAGCAAATCATTTATCACCCCTACAAATTCGTCTTTTATCTCATGTATCACCATTTTTAGTATATTACTAGTTATCTCTTCCTCTGTTCCGCTCTTTTGTGGTAGTTCTCTAACAATTTGTATCAAACAACTTGCATCAATTGGCTCAAAATTTTTCATGATATCCTTATTCTCAATTACATATATAGATCTCCTACCTGTTCTTTTCATCCCTTGTTATCAATAGATTTCACAATATTACTAATACATTTTACATAATATATATTAAATTTATCAGCTATATTACATTCTTCTATGTCATCTAATATTTGAAAATCTACATTATCAATGTCCACTGAACCCCCTTACTCACCCTTAATTAATTCTTTCAGAGTTTTCCACATTTTTGTAGGATCACTCTTATTATGATCTATCATATTCTTATAATATTCTTTCTTTTTTGTCTTGAGATAAGTTTTACTACTGCATTTCTTTCCTTTTGAAAAATGCCCAGTCCTGATCCATACCTGTGCTAACCGCCCTATTGTAGGCCTCATCCCTTCTTACTGCCGCCATTCTTATTTCATCTGAAAACCATTTTTTCTCTTCCCATACTTTCGGAATTTTAAACTTTTTCTTAGGCGCTACAGTATCCAATACATTTACTATACTATTAACAAACCTCTCAGCCCTTGTACTTATATCTAGCCCTTGACCTTGCTCAATTCTTTCCCCCATTATACTAAGAAATTCATCTACATCAAACTTACTATAATCCCTGCCTCTAAATTCTTTATATTTTTATTATCTATTATATTTAAATTAAATTCAACCTTGAGCCATGCATGGTCCGTTATTTTAGGTTTCTTATTCACCTGCACCTTTACTTGATTATTAGAAACAATTAAATCTATAATCGTTTAACTATCCTTTGTAACTCTCGTCGGATTATCAACATATTGCTTCATCCCTAAGTTTTGCATTACCGTTAGTAATTTCTTTGAATAAAATGTATCTACCATTAAATCCATATTAAAGTCTATTACCATACAGTCATCTTTTATTATTAAATTTTCTATTGTATCTTCCAAACATCTCACAAAATCACTATCCGACGCACTCGGCGAATGATACATTACCGCTATCACCCCTATACATATTCTCTCTCATTTCTATCGCCACACACCAACAGTTTGACTCTAACTTTTCTTCTCAACTGTCTAAAATTTAATATCATTCCTAACGTATAAAAGAACTCCTCCTGTATGTCTATTTTCAGCATCACATCTAACTATACTATATCCCGGTACATTGACCTCATTATCCTCTATTTCTACAGTCAATCTCGTCTCCGATAACGCTAAGATCGCAGGATTCATTCTCTTCATAATCTGATGTATCTCATCCTTATGCGCCAAGAAGCTTTGAGCATTCGTATACCAAAGTAATTCTGCATCTTCCTGTAGTTGCTATTTCTCGTCTTCCCAGCCAGCTCTCTTTTTCTCTTCCTCTAGTACTCTCTTAAATGTCGGACACTCCGAATCTAACGCCTCATGTTCTAAAATTAGCTTCAAATTATACGTCTTATTCTTATACATACAATTTATACAGTTCTTTTTCGCTGCCGTACAATAGATCGTTTTATGGTTTCCTGCACATTTCAAACATGCTTCCTGCCTCGTGCAATTCTTAACCATGTGGAAATAACCCCAGCATTTGTAACATCTTACGACGCTAATAAAGTTGTATACTACACATTTTCTCCAACCTATATTTAATCTTCCTTTTTTTATCATAGCTTCATGTGTACCATCATCTACCTCCAAAATCAGAGATCCTTCTTCCTCTCCCCTACTTCCACGGGATCGCTTGTTCTTCTTGTCTCTTCCCTTAAATAATCTCTTCACTATTCGCATACATAGATCATCTCCTGCTACGTCTTCAATTCTATTCTGTTTCTTAATCGCATTTAACAACTCATCATCATCCATTTTTATTTCATCTTCTCCGATATTAACTATTTTAATCTTAGGTTTTCTCCGCTGCGGCTCAGAGACCTTGACCTCTTCGCCCATTGTTGCTTGCACTGAAGCTGTTGAGTCACTTGCCGCGATAAACTTCCGACTGGTTTTCCGCGGGGGGCAGGTGAAAGGAAATTTACACCCGGCACGGCGGCCGGGATGGCCGACCGGATCGCGCGCACAAAAATTACCTTTGAGTCTATTTCTCACGTCTTGATTGAAAGTCGTCCGGTTGCTCTGTCCTTTTATTGAGATGAACCGAATGTGTGTATGTACTGCTTGAGGCACACCGTCGAGAGAATCTTCCGTTGATGGTGAGACCCGCCGGTCGACCGACCGTCGTCCGTTAGACTTGCAACTGCGTCCGTCCGTGGGGGCGAGGGTCCGCCGGCAAGTAATCGAGAAACCTCTCGAAAGGCACTCAATTGATGCAGTCCGAAACAATAGCTTTACGTATTCGTTTGTATGAGTTCGCTTGATATTTCACTCGAGAGAGACCCGACACGTGTATAATCTACCGCGAGCCGAAAACCAATGAATTCCGGAAACCGCCGAGTAAGGATAGCGCAGCGATCGACCGCGATAATCGATGTCGCGACGCACAGTGGGCCAGAATTGAAAAAAGCTGGCCAAAATATGAAGGCGTTATTCAATTTAAATAAAAATTGGTATACTAAGGTTTTCGAGGTCGCTGATTACGAATCAAAAGTCAAAATTACGAAAAATAAAATGGCGGATCCAATATGGCGACTGAAACTACTTTTTTGGATCGAATATGTATGAAAGTCGGTACTAAAGGGTTTTAGAGATTGCTAATTCCGAATATGATGTCAAAACTTGTAAATTCAAAATGGCGGATCCAATATGGCAACTAAAACTACCTTTTTGTATCGAATATGCATGAAAGTCGGTGCTAAGGGGTTTTCGGGTTCGCTGATTCCGATTATAATGGCAAGAACTGTAAATAAGTATATATACTTTTTTGAGGTGGCTATTTACGATAAGAAAGTTATTATTTTAATCCAAAACAATTAATTAACATTTATAATAAAATATACACCAACACAACACACCGAAATTATTTTTTTTTTAAAACGTTATACTTTTTTTAAACGTCTATTTATATTGTTTTATAATATAAACTTTTTAAAAGAACATTTTATAAATTATAAATTAAATAATTAAGCCAACATAAAATAATGATAGCGTTTGTAATCGATAGAATAGAATTGAAAAATAAACCGAAAACACTTCTTTAATACACATAATGTCAAATTGAATTGTGTTAATCAAGGACGAAAACAAGCTGTTTGACAGCTGCTAAGTTAAAATAAATATTTGCTTTTACATATTAAATTATCACAAAATAGGAATCTTTGGTGTATTTTAACACAACAACAATTGTTTTAAATATAAAAACACTACATTAAAACAAAAAATAACGCTGTACTTTGCAAGAATAATTTAGCTTCTAAACGTCATTTTTTACGCCTTTTAATTCACAATTAAATAAATTGGCAATTGAGCCAGCAGAACCCTTAAAAAAATATTAATTAAAATATTAATATATATAAAGCAACAGAAGCCTTAAAAAATATATTAAAATTAATATAAATCAGCCTCTGAATCGTTTATTAATACGCATGCTACTTCTCCATTTATTAAAGTATACATGAAATAAATGCGTTCTCATATACATTGATAGTTCCTTTTTTCCATTTTCATCTATACTCAAATTAAACAAGTCAATTAAATGATTTAGAACACGTTGCTTCCGCCCATATGCTATGATTCACTTTTATTTTCTAGAATAATTACGTAAATTTCGCTGCAACTTATATTTTCCGAATACATTGTGCTTTTATTCGAGTTAAGCTAAGACAAAGAACTAACTGTATCTAAGGCTGTAAGGCATTATTGAGCTGTTGACCAACCATATTTACACAATTGACCTACTACGATAAATAAACAAAAGAAGAAAAAGCTATCATCTATTTTCAATACTAATCTCATAAAGTAATAATATCAAGAGACATGGTAGTGTCTCGCGCCAAATACGCGCGGAGCGAGACTGACTCTTTTACGTGATTCTACCACTGCGCGCCACCACATTGTGGTTTGGTATTTTTCAAAGAGCAGCTATGAGCAGCTAATTCTTTTTTTATTATTTTCTATGCTTTGTAATCTTTGTTATGAGATAAGAAAGAATGCGTCACTCTGCGTCACACTTTTTATATTGACAATTTTATGCATATGCGTTCATAAAATTTTTAGTTCTTTAACAATACATTATAAATATTAATAAAAACAGCATATTGCATTTTCTATTACATTATATGTTAGAATAAGACCTTATCAGTTGACATTCAAAGGAATTAAAAATTTATATAATACTATATCATTGTAAGAGAGAGCGCGATGTCATGTCGTAAAATGGTATGGAACGCGTGCATAAAATTGTCTGACTTTGAAGAAGTATTTTAAAGTTGCAATGCATATTTATAAAATAATTATTGCATAAATTGGTTCACTAAACATTTGAGATAACATAATTTCATATTTTATTACTCTATTAAATACTTGA
This sequence comes from Harpagoxenus sublaevis, assembly GCA_030770355.1. Lineage (NCBI taxonomy): Eukaryota > Metazoa > Arthropoda > Insecta > Hymenoptera > Formicidae > Harpagoxenus > Harpagoxenus sublaevis. The sequence continues at coordinate 12,316 of JASTWR010000625.1, read as the reverse complement.
AAATTTGACTTTTGGCCAGCTTTTTTGAATTCTGGCCCACTGTGCGATGCCTCCTTAAGGCGCTAGGCTGCGTTGAACATTTACGGTTGCGTGCCTTGATTTTTTCTTGTAAGGGCATATCAAAAGTTTAGTGTTATACAACCCCTGTTAATACCCGAAATGAGCTTATTGACATGATTATAAACGCATTTGGTAATACGATTCGCAATAATCCTGGAATTTTTCAGAGAGTGCGTCAGTCAATGCACCGTAGATGCAATGCTTGTATTGAGGTTGCTGCAGGTCGCCATTTCGAACATTTATTTTAATAAAATAAACAAAATGTAATTAGAAAAACGTACAATTTTTTTAAATTTTAATCTAACCATATTAGAAATCAAATAGCATTCATGCCGGTCTAGCGCCTTAAGGAGGCATCGCCGGACACGGGTTGCGTAACAAAAGTTGTTCCATTTATCGAGATCTATCACCTCTTTAAGTTTGTCGCAAAGGTCCGGAAACACCCTGTATATCCATATATAATTGTGCGTAATCCTGTCTGGATATTATTGACTATAATATAAATTCAAACATGACTAGATATAAATTCATATATGATTGCATATAATTATACATATATATCTTTAGGGTATCATATTGTATATCAGCTGTATACACACACACATACACACGCGCGCGCGCACATATTTATATTTATATTTATATTTATATTCAATAAACAACGAGGTTATATATACGGAAAAATAAACACTTTTACTATATAAAATTGGTCCAATTAGCTATACGATAAGCCTATTATAGTTTTTGTAATAAAATTATCAATATCTTTACTCTTTTTTTTAATATTCCAAGGACCCTTTTTATCAAACAACAATTTAATAAGTTGTTTTACTACCCCAAGAAGAACCGAGTGCATGTACTCAGGTAAAACACATGTTCCAATATCAATCAGCGGCACACAAGACAATCTAATACTACGGAAAATCTACGGAAAAATATAATTTTTAATCAAATTTGTTACATTTTTGTAGAATTAAATTATATTGTTAGAAAATTATACAGTATCTATGTTTGACATCTTCCGTACATCTACTAACAATAAGTGTAACATCCCACACAACACGAATGTCTTAATGACGTTGTAACGACGTCTTAAAAGAGACGTCTATATGACTTTGTTAGAAATACGTCTATATGACGTCTTAGAAAAAACGTCTTTCAGACTTTGTTAGAAAACGTCTGTATGACGTCTTAGAAAAAATGGCTTTAAGACTTTGCTAGAACGGCGTATTTTCGATCGCATCATCCGACCGATAGATGGCTTTTGATGAGATCCGTTTCTCGTAAGAAAAATACGATGAGCGATGTTATATAAGTACGGTACAATTTTTATCAGTTATATCGTGGAGTCTATACTCTCTTATAATACAGTGGCATATACATATATATGCTTTTGGATTAATATAATAGTATATTAATTACTACAAGCACAACGCTAACTCTTCTTTCGTATTTTTCTTAATTATAGCCAGACAACATGCATGTCTATAAAAAAAGTTTAAAACACGTCTTAAATGTCTATAAAAAAGTCTTAAAAAAACGTCTTAAAATAATGTCTAATCTACGTCCTAATGCATTGTATTAAAGACGTCGTAAATAGTGACATAAGACGTCCCAAAGACGTTTAAACTACGTCTTTCTGAAATCTTTTTAAGACGTCTAGGGATTTTTATGACGTCTTTTAGACGTCTTTATGACGTCAAAATGTTATCTGGGATATGTAGTACAATACGAAACGTCTTTATCAATTAACGTTGTAGAACAGTACGTAAGGTGACTGACTCAAGATCCAGGGGTTCCAGGTTCAAATCCAGCGGTGGTAAGCAAATTTTCTAAGTACAATATAAATTTAATTAATTAAGCTTGCACATAATAAAGATTTTTGACAATAAAATAATGTTCAACGAGAAAAATAAATTTTATTTTTTGAATAAATGTGATCATATTTTAATGGTCATATATGAATAGATATGACCGTCTAAATGATTTTGTATGAGCATGCATGGTCAAACCTGGCCAATTTTCAGATCTGATCATATATGAAATAATATATGATTATATATAATTAGTCAAAATTATTTTTTCTTGGGTTTAAGTCAAGGCTTACATTTCTCGCGGTAAATGAAATTACCTTTTTTCTAAAAGGTAAAAAAAGACGCCAAGCACGCGTGGTGTGCCTTGAAAAAATAGAAGTAATTATTTTTGTACCTCAAAAAAATCCAAGTAATATCTTTACCTTAAAAAAACCAAAGTAATATATTTACCTTGAAAAAATCGAAGTAATATATTTATTACAAAATAAAGAAATGATCTTTAAATTATGCGCCAATTAAATATATATTATATCAAAAAATAACTATTGTTCTTTTAAAAAATGTATTACCATTAAAATGAAAAAATTAATATAAAATGTGAAAAATTTTAGTGAAAAAAACTTGGCGCTGCTAAACATAATAATATATATTAATGAAACAATTTCTATAAATGGAAAAAGTACTTTAAATTAATGTGTGAAAGTCTCTACATTCACATTGTAATTATTAATTTAATATTTTAAATTAGTTATTTATTGCTTTCAAATATTTTAGTTTTTTTCACTAAAATTTTTCACATTTTATATTAATTTTTTCACTTTAATGGTAATACATTTTTTAAAAGAACAATAGTTATTTTTCGATATAATATATATTTAATTGGCTCATAATTTAAAGATATTATTTCTTTTTTTTTTGTAATAAATATATTACTTCGATTTTTTCACGGTAAATATATTACTTTGGTTTTTTTAAGGTAAAGATATTATTTGGATTTTTTTGAGGTACAAAAATAATTACTTCGATTTTTTCAAGGCACACCACGCGTGCTTGGCGTCTTTTTTTTACCTTTTAGAAAAAAGGTAATTTTGTACGGATATCACCCCTTTTTGTTATAGATACATCAAACGCCATAATGTCTATCGACATCGACATTTATGTCTGATAAAATCAAATGTAAATATTTTTTGTATTATAACTTACAAGAATTATATCTGAAAGTTTGACATCCTTAAATGTGCAGTGTAGTTTGTATAAATTTATAAATCATTAAAAAAATTAAGACACAAAATATGAATATGATTACACGACAATTTCCATAAAAAGGGAGGGGATGGCGTTGGCACCAAGGAAAATCCCTAGGTAACTCAAATTAAATTTCTGTGGATTTGCAGCACTGAATAAGTAGTAATATGTTGGTTGCCGACCCTTAAGACGATCTTGGGTCTTAAGTCAATCTTGGCTAAGATTGTGCTTAAGACAGGTTTCAAGAAACGTCTATGATTTCCGCCCTAATTGGTTAATCCTCTTTTCCGAGATTCCGTTTTCCGAAATTCCGACTATCATGGAGTAAGTTTCCACCGAGGGTTCGTACTGGGTCAGAGTCGGGTCAGAATCGAGTTGGAGTGCGCGCTCTTGCGGTGGAAACACCAAACTCGAACGTCAACTCTACCCAACAAAATTTTAAGGTAGGGTCTAAATGAGGTTCGATGGAAACGACAAGAGTTGAGTTAGCGTTACTGTAGTGTTGCCAATTTGATAAATGAGTTTATACATAAGTCTTCCAGAAGACGTTTTACTTCATACTGTCGAGTTTGTAATATGAGAAATAATTTATGCATATTACTTTGGTACTGTGCAACTAATATTATGGCTCTCGGATCCATAATATTTTAAATGTTCTGATGGTCACATAACCTTCAAGCTACTGTTGACATTTTGCACAGTTGGTAACGTTCAACCTGGCCGCAACCCTGGTGTAACTCTGGTGTAACACTGGTTCGGTGGAAACAGGCAAGTCAACCCAATTCTGACCCGACTCTAACCCGATTCTGACCCGGTTTGAACCCTCGGTGGAAACTTAGTCATAGGGAGGCATCCTAATTGGGATATTCCTTTAGATCTAAAAATTTACGCCTATCAGATGCAAGAGCTCACTGAGCGCTCAGTGAGCGGTTGTGCTCCTGAATGACCCCAAATGTCTGATTGTGAGTTAACACTCTTGATTGTATACGGGCCGTATTGACCGTCGGGAGGCAGGCCGCAGGAGCAGGCAGGAGCACAGAACATATACAATTAGAAGTGCAAGCTCTGTGTATAACATTGGAAACACGAAACGCCGCGCGATCGACGCGCTTCAAGTGGCTTGAAGCTGGTACTACGTTCTATATCTGTGGCTGTGTTCCGAATACACTGCCAGTACTGAAAATCTATAATTTACGTTATACGTAAAGTATAGATTTTCAATACTGGCAGTGTATATCGGAACACGGCCTATATAAACTGTAAATAATATAGAATAATATATGTTAATAAATAATGTTATTTTTGTCATTAAATGAGGGAATGCGCAATTGCTCGGGGAGGGGGGGGGGGTGTAAGTCCGTTCCCCGGATTTGCGACGAGCGATATTTTATTGCGACGATCTCGAAGGACCAGAGGGGGGTACGATCCTCTCACAATTGTTAAACAAGCAAACGAATAATTAAGAAACGAAAGCAAAGCGTGCGACTCACCGTGTCGGTGCCCCGGCGCCCTCCTGGGGGGTATACTCCGCTGCTCTCGTCCTTCCTCGTGGCGGTCCTCGTTGTTGGCGAGAGGATGCAGGCAGGCAAGGATAGCGAGGCAAACGTGCAGCAAGCAGGCGGCAAGGCAATCACACACGTTCTGGTCAGCACACTTTATATTTGTCGAAGACGACTGCGATATACTCGATCACACCAGCGGGTCGAGTATCTCGGACCACTTCCGAACGAAGCGTGTCCGTACTTGACTACTTCCGAATGAAGAGTGTCCTTTCGGTCTTCTTCGGCTCGCGCTCCTGCGAAGTACGACCGCGAGCGAATATCATTCCCCTTTGTGATGGGGGTGCCAGCCGCGGGCGGGCAGCACAAGTCGGGTGAGTCGCGCGAATATTGACCCCATTCGATCGCGATCCGCCGACTTTTTGCGCGAGTCGCTAAGAACGCGAGCGAGATTACCGACTATAAACTAAACTATAACTAACTTATCTATAACGCAATCAATTTAAACTTATCAACTAAATAAGGTTTGGTGAGCGCCGAACATACCGCCCACCAAAATACAACGAGTTGTATTTTCAGCTACCTAATCTGTTGCCCCTGGTAAAGTGCCCATCGGCAAGGGGCACAACTTCACCAGGGGACGCAAGATCGAACCGTCCGCCACCCGCACCGTGGCGACACGCGGGACGCCATCACCACCTGTGTGCAATGTCTCGACCCTTCCGCGTCTCCATCGGAGGGGGGACGTGTTCTCCTCCTTTATGAGGACCAACAACCCGACCTCGAGCGGGTTGACCGAGGTCCACCATTTGGGACGCTGCTGCAGAGTATTGAGGTACTCGCGGTGCCAGCGCTTCCAAAAGTCCTGGTGGACTCTTTGAACTAACTGCCATCGACTCAAACGGCTTATTGGCAGCGGAGTTATGTCGGGGTCAGGAACGGATACGAGCGGTTCCATCGTGAGGAAGTGTCCCGGAGATAGCACCTCGAGATCAGAAGGATCGGTGCTCATAGGGCAGAGGGGCCTGGAATTCAAGACGGCCTCTATCTGCGTGAGGACCGTAGTAAACTCCTCCACCGATAATTTCTGCTCTCCCACTACTCTCCGAAGGTGAGTCTTAAACGATTTGACCCCGGACTCCCAGAGTCCCCCGAAGTGGGGCGCGGAGGGAGGATTGAATGACCATTTTATTTTCTCTCGCTCCGCTGCGAGGCACATGTGCTTCCCCAGCTCCCGCGCGGCTCCCACGAAATTAGTGCCGCAGTCGCTGTATAGCAGCGAGCAACGACCGCGTCGGGCCACAAAGCGTCGCAGCGCAGCGAGGAAAGAATCTGTCGACAACGAAAAGGCTACTTCCAAATGTATTGCCTTAACCGCGAAACAAACGAAAAGGCATACATATACCTTGAAGGAGGAGACTCCCCGTGCTCGACGAGTGACCATCGCGAATGGCCCGGCGAAATCTACTCCGGTTACCGAAAACGGCTTGGCTTGACTAACTCTCTCGACCGGCAGAGTTGCCTTAGCGGGTTGGGCGACACGCGGGTTAGCCCGGAAGCACTTATGGCAACCCGAGAGAGCGCGTCTGATTGCGCGGTGTACACCGAGGATCCAAAACCGTTGCGCGAGCAAATACTGCATCGCGCGTCTACCTGGGTGCAGATGTGCACGGTGCACCCGCTCGATCACGAGTTCAGTGAGTCGGTGCTTGCTAGGCAAGAGAGCAGGGTGTTTGGCCTCGAAAGGCAGTACCGAATGTGCGAGCCTACCGCCCACCCTGAGGATGCCCGCCGGATCGAGAAAAGGAGCGAGTTGTCGAATCGGTTTGGGGATCTTCCTCCCGCTCCTAAGTCGTTCGATTTCATCCCGAAAGACTTCCGATTGTACAAGCTTTACTATAGCTAATAACGCCGAATGTATCTCGAGTTGATCCACGGCCAAGGTCGCGGGTACCGGCTTGGCACTATGACTATTCGCAAATCTTAAACTATACGCAACTATTCTACAAATCTTATCTAACGACGAAAAATTATTCAATAATGAGACTATGGAGTTAAGCGGCTCGAGCGCGACGAGAGAGACGATCTTTTCTTCCCCGCTTGGAAGCGATCCTTCCGGGAATACAGGTTCGGTTCGAGGCTCGAATTCTAGCAGCCACTCGGGGCCTTTCCACCACAACAAACTAGCCACGAGCTCGCGGGGAAAGAGTCCGCGGAAACCGTGGTCCGCCGGGTTGGACTCAGCCGCAACGTGTCCCCAAGCCGAGACCGATACCTCCTCCTGTATTTTGGCCACGCGATTACGCACGAAGGTCTTCCACCGGTGCGGGGAAGAACGAATCTAATAAAGAGCAACCATGGAATCGGACCAGGCGTACTCAGCGTCAAATTCGATGTGTCCCAATAGGACTCGACGGACATAAGCGATTAGTTTAGCGAGAAGTAGCGCGGCGCAGAGTTCTAAGCGGGGTAGGGAGATAGCGCGTAACGGAGCCACTTTAGATTTGGCGCAAAGAAGGCTTATTTTGACCTCAGAAGGAGTGACAATACGCGCGTAAACCACGGCCCCATAGCCCTGTTCGCTCGCGTCGCAAAAACCGTGCAGCTCACGACGAACTGCATCTTCCGCTGAGAGGGTGCGAGGTATGCGAAGGGAGACCAGCGCGTCGAACTCTGATTGGTAGCGCTCCCACTGGCGACGAACATCTAACGGAGGCTCGTCGTCCCACTCGAGTTTCAACGTCCACAAGCGTTGTATCAATCGCTTCGCGGCAAATGTCACAGGAGCCAGAAATCCCAAGGGATCAAATATGCGCGCTACCTCCGATAAGATCGTGCGCTTAGTGCATTTTCGAGTCAACGGATTAAGCTGAAATCCGAAGCTGTCCGACTGCGAATGCCAACGAAGGCCCAGAACTTTAAGTGCTTGATCCTCGCTCGATTCGAAGGAAAGCATTTTTGGGCTACAGATTTCTGGGTCGAGACCCTCTAGCGCGGCGGGATGGCTACTCGCCCATTTTCGCAGTTCAAAGCCGGCGCTCCGAAACAATTCAAGTATCTGGTCGCGAAACGCGACGGCTTGTTCGACCGTACGGAAGCTGGCCACCACGTCGTCCACATATAGTACCTTGATCAATATGTCATATACTAATGGATACTTGTCGCGATTTTTATATGCTAATTGAAGTAAGCAATAGATGGCTAAGAACGGAGACGAGGTGATGCCGAAAGTGACCGTTTTAAGCACGTAGTCGAGGATCGGATCCGACTCCGAGAAACGCCAAACGATGCGCTGATAGTTCCGATGTTTCCGGTTGATCCAGATTTGCCGGAACATTTGTTTCACGTCCGCGGTAATGGCTACGGGTTCGGCGCAGAAAAGAAGCAAGACCGCGACGATGTCCGGCTGCAACTTCGGGCCACTAAGCAACAAGTCATTTAACGAGCGCCCATTCGGGCATTTTGACGACGCGTCGAAAACTACCCGAAGTTGTGTGGTAGTACTATCGAGTTGTGGACGCCATGATGTGGCAAATAATAAACTCGCCCGTCCGCGTGAAGTGGATCGCTCGCCAACTCCATATGGCCGCTATCGAGATAATCCTGCATGAACGCGTTGTAACTATCACGAAATTCCTTATTTGATTTAAAACGGCGCTCGAGTGCGCGAAGTCTATTGACCGCTATCGGTCGCGAGTCGACGAAGGAAGGAGAGTCTGAAGCAAAAGGATACGAAACAACAAAGCGACCCGAGTGGTCGCGATATGTAGTTCGATCGAATATCTCCCTACAACGTTTATCCTCATCCGAATACGGACTATGCTCCGGAACCTCCTCCAATTTCCAAAACTGCCCCACCGCAGCGTCAATCGACTCAAGCGTGGTAGCAAAGGAGTGCAACGATTGCACTTGCAACGACGGGGAAACCGCGCCCATCATAACCCAGCCGAATGCCGTATTGAAAGCGTCCGGTTCCCCATTTTTACCTACACGACGGCCATCACGCAATACAGACACGAATGATTCTGCTCCCAACAGAATATCTATCGAGCCGGGCAAATAGTATTCCGGATCCGCGAGCGGCAGTCCCTTCAAGTGACTCCACGATTTCGAGGCAACTCTATTGTTAGGTAACGGCGAGGTTATGCGAGGGAGCACCGTGGCCTCGATCGGGAAACGAATATCATCGCGATTTCGAACCCGTATCACGAAAGACGTAAGGCCCCTCGTGGTGGCGGCCTCCGTCTCGTTGACGCCTAATACCGTCACACGATGCCTTGTCCGAGCGAATCCGCCTCTTCGAAGGCAGCTCTCGGTAACAAAGTTAGCTTGACTCGCTCTATCCAACCAAAATGCGAACCGGAAATACATTGCCGTGTATGTCGAAGGCCTCCGCGCGAACTGTCGACAACAAAACTATGCCATTGGAGACGCTAGCCATAGAGACGATCGGCGGATCGTTCGAATTTCCCGAGGTCGCGGTGTCCTTTGCGGTAGGAGTGACCGCTGGGACGGCCGCAGGAGGCGGTGTACCGCCCCGCTCAAAATGCAGAAGCGTGTGGTGCTTTGCATGGCAAGACTTACATGTCCACGAGGTAGGACAAGCCCTCAGGTTATGTCCCGCGCGAAGGCAATTTAAACATAATCCCTGCTCGCGAGCGAAATTATGCCTTTCTCTGGCCGTGAGCTTCAGGAAGCCGGGACATTTCCCTAAATAATGTTGCTCCTTGCACCTTTGACACGCGACGTTCTGGGCGACGAGCGATGTAGTCGACGCGCCCTTTTTTGACGATGCTGGCTGTGACGCGGGGGGCGACGTGCTCGAGGAACCCGAAATCGACGCGAGGACTCGGCAGTGTTCTGCGAGAAATTTAGTTAGATCGGAGTAACGAGGAATCTCCTCTGAGCGATGTTCCGACTCGAACTTCTCCCTTAACGACCGAGGGAGTTTGTCCGACAAAAATTTGAACAGTAGATAATCCCAAGCGTCGGTGGGAAATCCGAGTAATTTTAGAGCCCGCGTATTCTCCGTGAAGGCATCTAACAGCGTGCGCAGCGGGGCCGCCGATTCGGCTTTCAAAATCTTGGCGTTGAGCATCGAATCAATATGATGGTCGACCAGCTTCCGCTTATTTTGATAGCGCGAAATTAACGCATCGTACGCGATCGCGTAGTTTTCCGCGGAAAGGGGAAGCTTATTTACGACCGAGAGCGCTTCCCCCTTCAACGAAGCCATCAGGTATTGAAACCTTTCGATGGCGGTGAGCTGTGGGTTTTCATGTATCGACGTATTATAAAGAGCGATAAATGAGGGCCAGAGCGCGAGATCGCCCGAGAATTGCGGAAGCGATATCTTCGGCAATCGAATTGACGACGTTTGACTTGGGGCCGGAGGGTGACGAGGCGGTCGCCTGCTGAGGGGCGAGGGCGTGATACCGCTCCCTCACGGCCCAAAGCATCTTATCGAATTCTTTTCGAACCGCGTCCTCGGTGTCGTAGTCGGCGTCCGAGGCGTCCTGAATGATTTTGAGGTGCATTGCCTCAAAATCATCCGCGGTCTTTGTTACACTCGCGAAGCGGGCCAAAAACGTGCCTTTAAATCCCGCGTCGGCGCGCGCCTGCACCGAAAGCTCATGCACCTCACGCATTCTCCGGACGCATAACTCACGTCTATTTCTGGTTGAGTTAGCCATATTATTTTATACGAGAAATAATTTGAAACGATCAAGAATAATATCGCGCTAGTTTGAGTCGATGGCCGTTAGTGAGACGCACGACGCAAATATTATTAAGCGAAATATAATGTACGCGCGAAACTGTTATAATGTCGATATTCGACAGCGAAAATAGAAACACGCAAATATGCGAGCGAAAACGACGAAGTTCTATTGTCCCGCTTCGAGCGCGGAGACAAACACCAAAAAAAAGCGAAATACCGCGCCGCTCGCCAAGGCCAAGGGGGGCGGACGGCTCGAGCTCGAAGATAATAACGACTGAATATTCTGATGAATATCGCAGCGATAGAATATTCCAATGAATATTCTTTGCGTTATAGTATTAATTAATACTATTTGTGCAATATAGATGCGAATTAATAAGTACGAGAGCGATCGAGTTAGCGGCGCGCGCGCGAGCGAGTCGACCACGCGAATCTTCGTTGCAAAACTGGCGAGCGAAAGATATCGCGCAATGCAGTGAGTGCACGCGCCGATTATTCGATGCAGCGAAAACTATTCAACTAAATTACGAGTCGCAACGAAAGGTCGGCGGTAAAATACTATACGCGAATATAATATCCGGCTCGAAGGACCAATGCTCGGGGGGGGGGGGGGGTGTAAGTCCGTTCCCCGGATTTGCGACGAGCGATATTTTATTGCGACGATCTCGAAGGACCAGAGGGGGTACGATTCCCTCACAATTGTTAACGAGCAAACGAATAATTAAGAAACGAAGCAAAGCGTGCGACTCACCGTGTCGGTGCCCCGGCGCCCTCCTGGGGGGTGTACTCCGCTGCTCTCGTCTTTCCTCGTGGCGGTCCTCGTTGTTGGCGAAAGGATGCAGGCAGGCAAGGATAGCGAGGCAAACGTGCAGCAAGCAGGCGGCAAGGCAAAGCAAAACAGGCGGCAAGGCAATCACACACGTTCTGGTCAGCACACTTTATATTTGTCAAAGACGACTGCGATATACTCGATCACACCAGCGGGTCGAGTATCTCGGACCACTTCCGAACGAAGCGTGTCCGTACTTGACTACTTCCGAATGAAGAGTGTCCTTTCGGTCCTCTTCGGCTCGCCGCTCCTGCGAAGTACGACCGCGAGCGAGTATCATTCCCCTTTGTGATGGGGTGCCAGCCGCGGGCGGGCAGCACGAGTCGGGTGAGTCGCGCGAATATTGACCCCATTCGATCGCGATCCGCCGACGTTTCGCGCGAGTCGCTAAGAACGCGAGCGAGATTACCGACAATAAAGTAAACTATAACTAACTTATCTATAACGCAATCAATTTAAACTTATCAACTAATAAGGTTTGGTGAGCGCCAAACAGCAATAAAGAACAAATTAATTGCATATAAATGAAATACATTTTTATTTCAAAATTTATAACATGAAATACATTTCTATTTCAAAGTGTGTAACATATAATTACATTTTTATGTCAAAGTGTGTAACATAAAATACATTTTGATTTCAAATAAAGTCTATAATAATAGACATTTTAATTTCAAAGTTTAACATGAAATACATTTTTATGTCAGTGTGTAACATAAAATACATGTTGATTTCAAATAAAGTCTATAATAATAGACATTTTAATTTCAAAGTTTAACATAAAATACATTTTATGTCAAAGTGTGTAACATAAAATACATTTTGATATCAAATATTCTTGCAAATAGCCTGATTGTATGCATGTATTACGCTTAAGCAACTCTATAATCGTCGAATCCTATACGCGAGTAACCTACATATCACAGAATGTTACATACTAATCTCTACGACTACATTAACATTACCGGTTTTCTCGCTCATCTGTGATGCTTCCTGTGCATACTCAAGTCGGTTATGGTGTGGAAGGTCTTCTGACATGTAGCGTTGTTCGTTACCCAGTCAAGAAATGATTAATTGATTCGACGTCGAATCAATGTCGAAAACCGAATGTCGAATCAATGTCGAAATTCTGGTCGATTCGACGTCGAAA
>JASTWR010000624.1:0-97884 GCA_030770355.1 Harpagoxenus sublaevis | reverse complement strand
GTTAAACAAGGATAAATGATGCATTATGCGCATTATGCGTGAAACGGAAAGTACCCCTGGTTATATTGTAAGACCTCAATAAAGTTAGCCGGACAACTTCGACTTTTTACATTGTTTTAATTACAAATTGTTTGTTGGTCGTTTGTTGTTGATTGTTGGACTAATAAAAACGTTTGTTGGTTAATAGTTTTTACGTAAACACGAAAATAATTTTGAGTGTTATTTACCGGCTAAATTAACACTCAAAATTATTTTCGTGTTTACGTAAAAACTATTAATCAACAAACGTTTTTATTATCCAACAATCAACAACAAACGACCAACAAACAATTTGTAATAAAAAAAAAATGTAAAAAGTCGAAGTTGTCCGGCTAACTTTATTGACTAACGCGATGCGCGTTTGAATATACACCTTCGACGTAAATATCGGTGTTCCATCTTATGATTGTTTAGATGTACTATTGCGATAAATATTACCACATGCCCCGGTAGTCGAATTGGTTAAGACACCCGAACGGAATGCGGGAGATTCCAGGTTCGAACCCTGGCTGGGGTAATATTTTTCGCAATAAGTTTTTACAGTGATTTTAATATTAAATCGATATCGATTTTAATCAAGGGAAGGGAAAGGGAATTTCTCCATCTTAATTTAAGTTGCTTAAATTTAAGCGCTTAGATAGAAGGACCGGATCTCGGTCTAAGTATCCTGACGATTGTCAGAAGTGATTGTCAGTTTCGTCGATTAAGAAATTTAACAGAAAATAATGGTATATTCCGCCAATAATTGATTAACGAGAAAATATTTAATTAATTTCGACAACGATTGGCTAGCTAAAAGATGTTAATTAAAATTTAGAATTTATTGCGAAAAATATTACCCCAGCCAGGGTTTGAACCTGGAACCTCCCGCTTTCCGTGCAGGCGTCGTCCCAATTCGACCACTGAGGCATGTGGTAATATTTATCGCAATAACAAACTTATATACCTATCTTATTATTAGTTCCAACATTAGAAAACTGCGCGCCGACTTGGTTTGTCAGACTTTCAACACAGCTCCTGTTGGAGTATATCCCCTCCCTTCCCCTTAGTTAAATTGATTCGATTAAACTAATGTTAACATCATTTTTTAGGTCGATGATGTGTAATAAACAGAAAATAATGGTATATTCCGACAATAATTGATTAACGAGAAAATATTTAATTAATTTCGACAATGATTGGCTAGCTAAAAGATGTTAATTAAAATTTAGAATTTATTGCGAAAAATATTACCCCAGCCAGGGTTTGAACCTGGAACCTCCCGCTTTCCGTGCAGGCGTCGTCCCAATTCGACCACTGAGGCATGTGGTAATATTTATCGCAATAACAAACTTATATACCTATCTTATTATTAGTTCCAACATTAGAAAACTGCGCGCCGACTTGGTTTGTCAGACTTTCAACACAGCTCCTGTTGGAGTATATCCCCTCCCTTCCCCTTAGTTAAATTGATTCGATTAAACTAATGTTAACATCATTTTTTAGGTCGATGATGTGTAATAAACAGAAAATAATGGTATATTCCGCCAATAATTGATTAACGAGAAAATATTTAATTAATTTCGACAACGATTGGCTAGCTAAAAGATGTTAATTAAAAGAGATTTAATTTGTTTATTGACTAAGTTTCCACCGAGGGTTCGAACCGGGTCAGAATCGGGTTAGAGTCGGGTCAGAGTTGGGTTGACTTGCCTGTTTTCACCGAACCAGTGTTACACCAGAGTTACACCAAGGTTGCGGCCAGGTTGAACGTTACCAACTGTGCAAAATGTCAACAGTAGCTTGAAGGTTATGTGACTATCAGAACATTTAAAATATTATGGATCCGAGAGCCATAATATTGCCAAAGTAATATTCATAAATTATTTCTCATATTACAAACTCGACAGTATGAAGTAAAACGTCTTCTGGAAGACTTATGTATGTATAAACTCATTTATCAAATTGGCAACACTACAGTAACGTTAACTTAACTCTTGTCGTTTTCATCGACCCTTATTTAGACCCTACCTTAAAATTTTGTTGGGTAGAGTTTACGTTCGAGTTTGGTGTTTCCACCGCAAGAGCGCTCACTTCAATTCGATTCTGACCCGACTCTGACCCAGTACGAACCCTCGGTGGAAACTTACTCATTGAGGTTACTGTGAGAAGGGTCACGGAACACTGTATGATCACTCCCCTAGAGTCCTAGATAACAGAGATGCGACATTGACGGTCAGGTCAGGTTAGATATATCGAGCTATCGCAATCTAATCGCGATTATTCCGATTATCCGCCATGTTGCTTCCATTATGAGTACTTATAAAGTGATAGAAATTGACAGAGTGAGGTTAAGTTGCAAGGAGAAGAAGGGGGAAAGAGTAAGTGTTTTCTAAATAAAATCACTGTAATAATATTATTGCGAAGAAATATTACCATAGCCTCAGTGGTCGAATTGGCACGACACCCGCACGGTATACGGGAGGTTCCAGGTTCAAACCCTGGCTGGGGTAATATTTTTTCGCAATATAAATTTTTAATATAACATTAACTAAGGACCCAAAGTACGGGTCAAAACGTCGTAAAATTACTGCCAGTCAGGCCGATTACTCACATTTTATTAATTTATCACTGGCGAATAATTATCTTATTGTATTTGATACACCTGGCCTAGTAATGGTGTTCCAACGGAAGGATGGTTCAATGATGTCTCAACGATTGATCCGAAAAAAGTACTGTGTGAAACCGACAAAGCAAGTTGGCTCACGGTTTTTTCAATGTTCATATCGAAAAGACGTTATACACACCGTCGACCGAAGAAATCGGTGTTCCATCTTATATAATATATGTATTATTGCGAAGAAATATTACCATAGCCTCAGTGGTCGAATTGGCACGACACCCGCACGGTATACGGGAGGTTCCAGGTTCAAACCCTGGCTGGGGTAATATTTTTTCGCAATATAAATTTTTAATATAACATTAACTAAGGACCCAAAGTACGGGTCAAAACGTCGTAAAATTACTGCCAGTCAGGCCGATTACTCACATTTTATTAATTTATCACTGGCGAATAATTATCTTATTGTATTTGATACACCTGGCCTAGTAATGGTGTTCCAACGGAAGGATGGTTCAATGATGTCTCAACGATTGATCCGAAAAAAGTACTGTGTGAAACCGACAAAGCAAGTTGGCTCACGGTTTTTTCAATGTTCATATCGAAAAGACGTTATACACACCG
This sequence comes from Harpagoxenus sublaevis, assembly GCA_030770355.1. Taxonomy (NCBI): domain Eukaryota; kingdom Metazoa; phylum Arthropoda; class Insecta; order Hymenoptera; family Formicidae; genus Harpagoxenus; species Harpagoxenus sublaevis. Next base: position 94,622 of record JASTWR010000624.1, on the reverse strand, counting down.
TCGACCGAAGAAATCGGTGTTCCATCTTATATAATATATGTATTATTGCGAAGAAATATTACCATAGCCTCAGTGGTCGAATTGGCACGACACCCGCACGGTATACGGGAGGTTCCAGGTTCAAACCCTGGCTGGGGTAATATTTTTTCGCAATATAAATTTTTAATATAACATTAACTAAGGACCCAAAGTACGGGTCAAAACGTCGTAAAATTACTGCCAGTCAGGCCGATTACTCACATTTTATTAATTTATCACTGGCGAATAATTATCTTATTGTATTTGATACACCTGGCCTAGTAATGGTGTTCCAACGGAAGGATGGTTCAATGATGTCTCAACGATTGATCCGAAAAAAGTACTGTGTGAAACCGACAAAGCAAGTTGGCTCACGGTTTTTTCAATGTTCATATCGAAAAGACGTTATACACACCGTCGACCGAAGAAATCGGTGTTCCATCTTATATAATATATGTATTATTGCGAAGAAATATTACCATAGCCTCAGTGGTCGAATTGGCACGACACCCGCACGGTATACGGGAGGTTCCAGGTTCAAACCCTGGCTGGGGTAATATTTTTTCGCAATATAAATTTTTAATATAACATTAACTAAGGACCCAAAGTACGGGTCAAAACGTCGTAAAATTACTGCCAGTCAGGCCGATTACTCACATTTTATTAATTTATCACTGGCGAATAATTATCTTATTGTATTTGATACACCTGGCCTAGTAATGGTGTTCCAACGGAAGGATGGTTCAATGATGTCTCAACGATTGATCCGAAAAAAGTACTGTGTGAAACCGACAAAGCAAGTTGGCTCACGGTTTTTTCAATGTTCATATCGAAAAGACGTTATACACACCGTCGACCGAAGAAATCGGTGTTCCATCTTATATAATATATGTATTATTGCGAAGAAATATTACCATAGCCTCAGTGGTCGAATTGGCACGACACCCGCACGGTATACGGGAGGTTCCAGGTTCAAACCCTGGCTGGGGTAATATTTTTTCGCAATATAAATTTTTAATATAACATTAACTAAGGACCCAAAGTACGGGTCAAAACGTCGTAAAATTACTGCCAGTCAGGCCGATTACTCACATTTTATTTATTATTAAAATAAAAAATTAATTTATTTAAAAAAAAAATATTATATAAATGTAGGATATTTAAATATGAGTACAAAAGTTTTATTTACGTTTTATAAATGTTTTTATTGTTGTTATACAACTCTGCGTGTAATAAAATTATAATACAATAATATTGGCCTAGTTTACATCCATCTAAATCGTTTACACTATTTATTATTTCGTATACAATCCTTAATTGAACAAAATGGACAATTGTTGGATAATTTAAGATCGCTGTTTCACAAATTTTCTTTATAAACAAATATGAAATGTGTCAAATCGACTGAAAAACTTAATTATAAAAAGAAAATGACCGTATTAACACAGTGACATAAGACAGATCATTAAAATTAATTTTATAACTTTCATTGACCAACTCTGCCAGCAAATACACAAAACATTAGGAAGATATTAAAAATGGAAAAATTTGAGTTCTTATATCACCATATTAACCAGAAAATCCATTCTTCAATTACTTCCGGGAGATGAAAATTACATTAAAAGATTCAGTCGTCTTGGGATTACATAAGACTCGACCAACAAACAGGGTGAAACATTTAACTGAATCAAGATATATATTATATAACATCGAATTCGATCGATCACGACAAGACGAAAAAAAGATTTCTTCGTATCGATCGGTCGAGTCCTACGCGATCTCAAATGCGATTTCAATCTTAATACATTAACAATTCTAAAGGCGACAATTTTAATCTTACGAATTCGTTTTGATTGCACCAAATCCAATGCACCAAAGGCAAATCGTTGCGTCAGCAACGTTTCAGGACGACACACGAGATACATCCGTGCACATCCGTGCAAGATCGTAGACTCTGAATATTCTGAAACACGAAAATTGAATAAAATACAAATAACTGCAATAACTCGTAAAAAAAATGTTAGATTCAATATCATTATGTAATCAATACCGATTCTCAATCGATTTCGTTCCTTCTTAAAGTACGCATCTACTAATTACGTATTATTGTGACAAACTTACCAATCTTCTTCGTTCGTCACGAATCCAATGAAATCCAATGCACCAAAGGCAAATCGTTGGGTCAGCAACGTTTCAGGACGACACACGAGATACATCGCACTGCATCGCACATCCGTGCTGATCCGTGCACATCGCGATATTCGCGATTACTCGTTGTTATACGTTGTTATGGCGATGCGATGACTCAGCTCACTGACTGACGCCATATTGAATTTTGGCTACGTAGTTCCAAGGCCGGTATTCATAGTCGGTTCTTATATTTAAGAACGTCTTAAGTACGATCTTGAGATGTCATAAACCAATCACAGAGCCGTATTAGCGTCTTAAGACATTACTTAAGACGGTCTTGAAATAAGATCCGACTATGAATACCGGCCTAACTCACGGGCGTAAACTAGTAGAGGCGCTGAAACACCATACGAAGAAATAGCATAAGAGTGTACGGACCCTGACTTCAATTGACAGCACGTTAAATACCCTCATAAAAAAAATACTTCTACTGTAAAAGTGAGTATTTTATTAATAACAAATTCTTAATAATTTATCATATATATATATATATATATTTATATATGGTAAATTATTAAGAATTTGTTAATATATAGAATAAGTTAATATGATAAATAATTCTATATATATATATGTATATATATATATTGTATATATATATATATATATATATATAGAATTATTTATCATATTAACTTATTTATTAGATAAGTATACAGAAGAAACTAATAAAAATCTAATCAAATTATATAAATTAAGTGGTTATGAAAAAATAATAAAGTTAAGTAAATATATACTTTGGAATATAAATTGAGTATGACATGTTTATTTTGTATGGTACCTAATTTATACGGTTTTTGCTAATTTTACTTATTAATAGAATTTACAAGTTTTATTAATTAATTAATTAAGTATTTTTTATATAGATAAATATGAAAAAAAAAGATAACGATTAGTCTTCTAATAGAGAGTGAAATAAACACCAGGTATCAGTACTACAAGTACAAGTACAGAGAGCTCAAATATCAGTGAAATAGACTGGAACAATAGTCTTTCAGTTACTAATACATCGTGCGTAATTTTTGTACAACGCCCTTCTCGGATCTTCATGCAGATTACCAGAATACCACTCTGTAGAAAAGAAAATTGTATCACATTTTTATATTGGTATCCATGCAACACAAGATTTTAGCTGTGTACGATTGTGTCGACTTGTGTCGTAGTTGGAAAGCACTAGGTCGTACACTGTGTTAAGCCAGCGGCACACGATGCTATTTTATCTGCTGGATTACTAGCTGGATTTGCGTGCTTGCTACCTTGTGGGCAACATTGCTGGCAGTGCTGCTGACCGTGTTGCTGGCTTGGCGTCAGACGATGCAGGCTTTCGTACTGGCTTTCGTACTGGCATCCAGTAAATAAATATGGAACTGGCCATTATTATGGCTGTACAACGTCGAAGAAAGGCAATTGCCTTATTTCTAATTATTAATCAATTACGACGGAACCAACGTCACCGACCGCGAAAATAATAACGTAACTTCTTTCACATAACCTTAACCTCAGACTGTGTCTTGATTGGCTCTCGCAATGAGCCAGCACAGGACTATGCAAGAAAAATAGCACCTGTTCTATCACAGAAATCTAGCAGATCAGTCAGCAGCGTGACCAGCAGACATACAATTTTCTAGCCTAGCAGACAGCAAGAGTGCCAGCACAGGCGCACGCAAGTAATCCAGCAGACAAAATAGCACCGTGTGCCGCTGGCTTTACACAGTGTTGCCTGTGTACGTTGCTGGAAAGCACCCATGTCTTCCTACACCCAAAAAGTGGCTTCCCTAAAGGCGCGGATCCAATGGAGATTCGTAAGCCTAACCGTAATGTCCGTAACCGTAAAAATCGCCTCCTATCGTCTACAATGGCAGCCTATGTAACGTAACGTAAAGAACCGTAAACTCATACGCGAATTCATGTTTGAATTGATTCTAACCTCTATGCTAATTTAACTTTTACAAAGTGCAAAAATTTCGCATTACTAATGGATATTCACCGTGTTAAAAGAACAACTCTTGTGGCTATTAACTTGGCTACAATAATTCTGCAATTATTGCGAAAAGAAAGGTTTTAAAACAAAAATATTGAGTTCAACCAATGTGTTTTATTACATTAGTGGAAGCAAAAATGTCATTTTCATACTCTTCCAGTTTATCAAAGACAGTTTTTCAAGTTTACTTATAGAATGTAACTCAATCTAACCTTTCTTCGTTACCGTAACGCCCGTAACGTAAAAGTTCAAATATACCAACTTTTAAGTATTACGGTTACGATCTTATGCATGGTTACGCTTACAAATCTCCATTGGACCCGCGCCTTAAGAGCACAAAGTCGACTTTAAGTCGACTCTCACCAAAAGTGATTTGGCAGAAAAGTCGACTTTTTTAAGGACAAAAGTCGACTTCAAATCGACTTGAAGTCTGCGAATGTCTCAAAATCCGCCGATTAAAAGCCGACTTTGCGTCATAACGAAAAGCCGACTTTTCGTCAACTTTTAAGGTCAGGTTACAGTCAACTTTCTACGCAGTTCAAAATCGGGAATTTTGAATGGGAATTATATATAATTCACGAGAACTCTTTCTCATCTTTTATAGGATGAGTTGAACATCTATTATCTACACATAATCTTAATAATATATTTTGAAGGTTAGGCGGGTATGATACACATATACAATATATTCAACTCGTCCTATAAAAGATGAGAAAGAGTTTTCGTGAATTATCCAAACGTCAAAAAGATCGACGTATTTCTTTGCTTTATCGTCGTAATAATTTTGAAACTCCTGTTTCAAATAATGATAGTGGTGGTGACATTCTTCCTGGGTCATCTGCGGTTCATGGTATTAATGAAAATTTAGTTAATGACTTGGCGGACGTTTGAGAAAATCTTCAACAACCAAGCAGCAACTGAGAACGCCTTCAAAGAATTCGTCGATTTCAAAACTGTAGAATTTTATATTACTGGAATAAATAAACTTGTTTTTTGTTGGCAAAAATGTATAAATTTTAATGGTTCTTATTTCGATTAATTAAGTTTATTCTAAGCTGAGATATGTGCATTTAAAGTTAAAAGTTGAAAACCGACATTATTATTGCACCAACCTAATAATTATTACTCTAATTACTTGTTCAGTGGACTAGGCCTCCTGGGGAGACCACTAAAAAAAAAAAACGCATCAACAATAGTACCCCATGGGCGATAAGGACTATTGCAATCGAATAAAAGAAATTATTTCATATGTATTCACATAGAAAATATCTACAAAAATAAATTACAAATCAAGATTCATATCATAAAAAAATCGACAAATTAACATATGTTGCATTACTATTCTTGAATTGTTATTATTAATTTGTAGAGATATATATGCAGTAGACGTTTGTAGAAAAAAATTTTTAATTTTTCAGTTACAACAAATTGCGAATATATTGTTGTAAATAAATTAATGTTTTTAATCTGTTTTACATTATTTCATATGCGACTTTCTTAAGAAAGAAGAAATTAACTTTTGACTAACTTTTAAAAGCATAGAATAAAATTTTTTTTACAGATAATTTATTCTTTCTTAATGGTAATATAACAAAGATAATATATGCATAAATATATTAACTTTTTTATAAAGAAAATGTCTAATAACATCACAATAAAACAATATCATAATATCATGTATGTAAAAACATATACAGAACTTACATCCATCCTACATAAGTAAATGTAAAAACGTAAAAATAAACTAAACATATTCGATTATAAAAAAACTTGTACAATACTGAAACCTATTCTATCGTGTCTCAAATTGAGTATGCAACTTAATTATAACCTACTTGCAAATCTCTGAATGATCCCCACCTCGACGCAACCATTCTTAAAATGACACTTCAAGTTCCCTAACAGTGGAGTTTGGGAACTTCATCAACACGTTCTCTGAAATAATACCAAATTTTTAAAGCTTCTCCTTTTCAAACCCTATCGTGGGTCGGGAATATAGGGGTAGGTTAATTCATGGAATATGTATGAAGAATAAACTGCATATTAAATATTTATACCAATTATAACTTTAATTGCTGTGAGACTAGTTTTAACTCCTACGCGATCCTTTTGACCTGATCAGCACAGTGTTTTTCTCATATCACTTGAGAAAGTATATTTTAGCACATTTTTTAAGTGTTTGGTGTTTCTCCACCAAATCGAAGTACCATGCCTTTCTAAAATTCAAGCAATGCAAAAAGCCATGCAAGTGAGAGTATAAATTAAGTGGTTGTAGAAGCTATGCATTAATAAATGAAAGAACGATGTAATAAGCAAGCAAATTCCAAACAAAGTTGTAGGAGTTATGCATTAATAAGTGAAAGAATGATGCAATAAGTAAGCAAATTCCAAACAAAAGAACAGTCACAATAAAAAAAGAATTCTTTTTTCATTGTGACTGTTCTTTTGTTCCGAATTTGCACCTAAAAAGGTTCTGAGGACGTAATATAACCTTAAGGGAGGTTACAGGCGTTTATTTCCACCACCCGGTGGAGCTCCTCCAAAAAAATTACAAACGTACAAAATAAAATTTTACTTACAAAGTCATGTCGTAGTTAATTCAATGTCTTCTTCTAATTTGTTCTCAAACTCTAAGAATTGTTCCAATGTCTGTACTGGCAATTCTGTCACATGTGGGATTTTTTTGCCTGTTAAGCCTTTTGCGTTGACTGATGTTTCATCATTTTGCAGCAGTAATTAAAGCAATTCCATGAAGTTGGCGCGATAGTTTTTTGAACTGTAAAGCATTTTCTTGCCGGCATGCAGCTGTAAATAATAAAAATATGAGTATTATACAACTTGAAAGAAGCACATTTGTTTTCCTGGCACATATGAATATAGTTTCAAACAGGCCTGTCTAGAAGTTGGGAAAGTTGTACGGACAAAAATAGCTTTACAGAGTTTTCTAAAAAGGCCTGTTAGAAAAACTGTATTTGTTTTAACCAGGGTCATTTACATTCTTTTATGTCTATGAGATAAAATCAAGGGAATGAGTAGGAAAATCATGTATTGATTGCAATAACGAAATACTAGTCGGAACATAATTGCCGTAGGAAAAATATACATACCAAAAGGTCCTATCAAATACTGGTATGTTGTTTTATTCTAAGTGCGTTCAGGCTCTCGCTTTTTAGACACAGCCAATGTTATTTTCTCTCCCTTGGGCCAGTACACCATCATTATGTCCAAATATACCCACGTTAATAGCACTGCAGCAGCCCACTCCTCAGTGACCACAACATAATACGTCTCAGTTGTCTCACTCGACATCTTTACAAGGCAACAACTGCAATTATAAAATAAATTTATTTAGAACATACTGAGAGGATCAAACAGTCGGATTCAATTCGGTAATGCCCCTCACCTTTAGGTTATACTGCATATACAGCACAATAATATATAGCAGGCATAAAATTATTATTGTCACGTTTCCGAAGAAATTAATACAACACTCAAAAATGAGATTATAATACAGCAGTTCTCGTTATGTGTGGCGAAGGTCGGATTATAACCCGCCGCTATCCAAATATCCATCGGAAAAGTGTCGATGTCGACCGCTTAAATAAAGCCATGCAAGCACACGATCAGATACGGACTGACACGTGCCGCTGCGAGGTTACAAAATAAAAGTGACTGCTAGAAGTCGACTTTCCATAGACTTTCCGTCGACTTTTCGTCGGCTTTTATAAGTCGACTATTTAGAGGTCGACTTTACGTCGACTGAAAGTCGACTTACAAAAGTCAACTTTCCGCCGACTTCCCGTCAAGTGTGCTCTTAGGGTTCCCTAATTAAAAAAGCTTGTTCCGCGGTACGAAAAGTGTGCTTGAAAAAAAATGATGACTACGTAGAAAAATAAAGTGGCTATATATATATATATATATATATATGTGTATGTGTTTTTAACCACTAATACATTTTTGCTAAAGTGCTTTCGTTGTATTTTATTTGTAGTACATACATGTAATAAAATGGAACGTTTTGATTGGTTAAGACGGATGACGCGACGCGTGACGCGCTTGTCAGTAGAAACTCAGCAATACCTAGGAAGAGAGACGCATGGTGGAAGGAAAACAAGGGCCTATATTTAATTAGTCGGATCTTATTTCAGGATCGTTTTAAGTAATATCTTAAGATGCTAATACGGTCATTTCATTGGCTGGATAGAGTCTTAAGACTGCCTTTGATTAGACTTAAGGATGTATTGGACTTATCTTAAAAAAATATACGAAGTCGATAAAAATTTGTGAGATTGTTCTTTTAGTCTTCCTGATGTGCTAGAAAAAAGGTTGAAACGAATCCACTAAACTAAACGGTTGCTGAGTTATAACGATTTTAAGGATGTATTGGAGGTATTTCAAATATATTCAGAAATGGCTGTGAGATGTTTCTAAAAATTAAAAATACTCTGTAAAATTTAAAAGTGCAGATTTACTTAACGATTTAAGTTTAAAGTTGATAAAATTAACATTATCCCTTATGGAGAACCGACATTTTTTGCTGTAAATATAAATAAAAAAGTAAGATATTTCTACAATTTTTCTTATATGTAAAACATACATCATTGATATTGTATTTTAAGTTTCGAAACTTTTTGGGAAAATTTTTTTTAAAATTGTTTAAACAATACCAATTATTTAAGGACGTTCACCGGAAAATCGATTTTCTCTAAATTTTCTTGAAACTTTGCATATACGTTAATATATAAGTGTGCTTTATGCGATGGTATAAAGTTCAGTACCCCTTGCGGTATTAAAAATCGAGATACTGAGCTTCAAAGTTGACACTTTTAACATGGGATTCCTATTCCGAGTTATTGTGAAAGAGACATTATAATGAATTGTGAAAAAAGTTTTCTCTAAATGTTTTTGAAAAATTAGTATACGATGCTCCATAAAAATAGAAATAATATGCGATAAGTGTCAATAAGATCCGATTATGAACACCGGCCGCAGTTTCAGGGTTTCGAGGGTGAAAGAAGTCTACGGCCGGTATTCATAGTTATTTAAGACCGTCTTAAGTTCAATCTTAAGATGTCATGAACCAATCACAGAGCCGTATTAGCGTCTTAAGACATTACTTAAGACGGTCTTGAAGACTATGAATACCAGCCTATACGAGACGATATGCCACAGACGCCTGACGAGTTAAATGGGGCTACATTACTCGCCTTTTGTTGAAAGAAAAAATCAAGTTCCATTAAGAAAAATTGATATTGTCAATTTTTCTCAAAATTAAGTGACACCACCTACAACGGAATTGATATCGCAATCTTCTTTCCCCCTCGGAACCCTGAAACTACGTCTAAACCTTTTTTTCATATTTTGCTTAATTTCAGAGATATTTGCCTGGGGCGATTAAAATGAATCACCCTGTATATAAATATGTATTTATATATATTTGTATATAAAGAAATACTTATTTCTTATATACAGGGTGTTCCAGAATACATGTAACAAACTTCTAGGGTACGTAGAGGGTTTAAAGTAGACTAACTTTTAATAAGGAACTCATGTCCGGAAACGCACCGTTTGCGAGTTGCAAACTGGACCTGTTGGTATGTTAACTAATAGGAATAAGTCTCATAATTATAACTTTATTTGCTTACATTACATTAAAAAATGTTTAGCAATGTCAAAACAGATATAATGTAAGCAAATAAAGTTATTTTGAGAATTATCCCTATTAGTTAACATACCAACAGGTCCAGTTTGCAGCTCGCAAACGGTGCGTTTCCGGACATGAGTCTCTTATTAAAAGTTGGTCTATACTTTGAACCCTCTACGTACCCTAGAAGTTTGTTACATGTATTCTGAAACACCCTGTATATGTATATAATTATACAGGGTGTCCCATTTTAACTTAGACAGCTGAATAACATGAAAAATTGCAATGTAATCAAAAAATGTTTTAGACAAAAGTCGTATGGTTTCAAGGGGGACATAAGATGATGGCAATGATTTGACCTTGGATGGTCGTTTGAAGCTCACGTGAACGTTACCTCCAATTTCTTACATGCAACCCCCTATATTGTAGTATATCGTTTGAAAGGGCATAAAATAAGAAAATTTTTGGCGCTAACCAGAGGTTAATACGTTGACCCGTTCGGGAGTTATTTAAGGTCAAAAATTGACTTTTTCCAACTTTGACCTTAAATAACTCCCGAACGGATTAATGTATCGACCTCTGGTTTGCGCAAAAATTTTTCTTATTTTATGCCCTTTCAAACGGTATACTGCAATATGGGAGTTTTACTTAAAATTTTTTAGTATCCCAGAGGGTTCTAACTCAAAAATTTGAAATGGAACTCCCCATATTGTAGTTTACCGTTTGAAAGGGCATAAAATAAGAAAAATTTTTGCGCAAACCAGAGGTCGATACGTTAATCCGTTCGGGAGTTATTTAAGGTCAAAGTTGGAAAAAGTTAATTTTTGACCTTAAATAACTCCCGAACGGGTCAACGTATTAACCTCTGGTTAGCGCCAAAAATTTTCTTATTTTATGCCCTTTTAAACGATATACTACAATATAGGGGGTTGCATGTAAGAAATTGGAGGTAACGTTCACGTGAGCTTCAAACGACCATCCAAGGTCAAATCATTGCCACCATCTTATGTCCCCCTTGAAACCATGCGACTTTTGTCTAAAACATTTTTTGATTACATTGCAATTTTTCATGTTATTTAGCTGTCTAAGTTAAAATGGGACACCCTGTATATAGGAGTCACATATAAAATTATATATAATTATATGTATAATAAGAATAACTTATTATACATAACCCCTTGCTGCACAGTGTTGTACTGGTACAACACCTTTTATACAAATTTGTTTTTTTAATAAATCAAATTTTTCACGTATTTCTTTAGCATGTTTGGTATTGCTGGACTGCTAAAAGGTTCCTCTAACTAAAAAATCAACTTTTAGAACCATATTTTAAATAAATAATTTGTGATTAATAAATATATACCGAAAAACTGTCGTTTTTAGTGAATAATTTTTTTTGCGTAAAATTTTGATTGATAACCTAAACTTTAAAATTATTATTTTTGGGGTTTTTGAGATCGCTGATTATGAATCCGGTGTCAAAAATACAAAATTCAAAATGGCGGATCCAATATGGCGGACGGAATTTTCAAAATCAACCGAATTTGCATGAAACTTGTTACTCGAGGGTTTTTGGGGTCGCTGGTTACGAATCTGGTGTCAAAAATACAAAATGTTTGACTCTAAATTTGTAATCTGCGGCACTAAAAACCCCCAGTAGTCATTTTTGATTTGAACTGATCCGTTTTATTTTGAAAATTATGTCTGCCATATTGAATCCGCCATATTGAATTTTGTATTTTTAACACCGGATTCGTAATCAGCGACCCCAAAAATCCCCGAGTAACAAGTTTCATGCAAATTTGGTTTATTCTGAAAATTTTGCCCGCCATATTGGTTCCGTCATTTTGAATTTTGTATTTTTGACAACGGATTTGTAATCAGTGACCCCAAAAACCCCTAATAGGTAACAAGTTTCATGCATATTCAATTAATTTAAAAATTCCATCCGCCATATTGGATCCGTCATTTTAAATTTTGTATTTTTGACATCGAATTCGTACTCAGCGACCCAAAAACCTCTGAGTAACAAGTTTCACAAAATAAGATTCTCTAGAAAAAAACGTGCAACAAAGGGATAATTTTGTATATTTTATAATGCCCATTGGTTTTATAAATGGCTGCCGAGTCACGTAATTTGCGATGGTCAATCTGGGGTCAATCATGAATCTTTTCCCCTAGGGCGGAAACGTGAAAAGTTTCTCTTCTATTGGTGTTGAATAGAAAGAGATAGTCATATGAAACTTTTCACTTATTACGTTTATTTCCACCTTAATACATGATTGACCCCCACGACTCGTAACACCAAGTGCGCTTCTCTTATGATACAGGACTCGTTTTGGCTCCATTATAGGACTTTACCTTAATATTAATGTGTGTATATTTAACGACTTTATCGTGCCTATTACCTTGTTTACGCGAGCGTTACTTCTGTAGTAACTTACGATAATTCACTCAGATTATCGTAACTTACGATAAGTCACTCCGCGTAAACGGGGGTGAGTAGCCATTGACTACATTACGATAATAGAAGCAAGTTACTGAAAATAGCTAATACTTTCCGTGCTAATACCTCGCGTAAACGACGAATTTGATTCTCAAGGGTGCACAAGAGTTCAGCCGTCAATATTTCTTGATGTTGTTTGGCGAAAACAGCAATAGTACTCACAATATTACTTGTCGAATCCATTTTGACTTATTATTTGAAGTTTGAACTGATAACCTCTAAATCGCATTTACGTCTTTTAAAAATACCGCGTATGTAGAGAGGAACCTCACGACGAACCGTAGGAACATTATTATACTTTGCGCCTGCGTAAACGACTCTCAAAAAGTATCGCAGAATACTACGCACGCGTAAACGGTAGAAAATTAGGGACCGCGTAAACGCAGAGCGCCGCCGCGTAAACAAGGTATATCGTACATACATTGCTATAGTCCCATATTATATGTATTTAATTTATCTAGCACCAAATCACGCAGCAGAAATAACACCGGTTCTTCGAAAACTAACTAACATGCTAACACGCGCATATGGTGGATCGCATGCGATTTGACAAAACGCACTGTATGCTGCGGGCTTTACTTGGGGGTCTCTATAGCAGTGATCGATTAAACAATTTACTTTCCCAGCATCAGTTTGTGACAGTTTTTGGTACATATACATTGCGTACTTTTAAAAATAAAGAGTTTAGTGATAAAAATTAATAAACAAAATTAAATTTTGTATTTTTTTTATCGTTATGTCCCTATACAAAGCAAGAAGAAGTTCTTTGCGCCAGTCGCTTGCATATAAATTATTACCGAGGAAGACTCTGATTAGGGTAAGAAGAAAAAGTATTGCAAATCTGAATTTTTTATTGCAAAGATCTAAAAAATGTACTCACAATTTCTGTGTATCGTAAAAGATCTTTTAATCGTATATAGAGAAGCAGCCATACGATATACAAAAATAAATTTGCTTTTAAAATGTTTATGTTTATAAATATTTTGTATATCTATTTAAAATGAGGTAATTCTTATTAATGTGAAAAATGGTGTCCTGTTTATAAATGAGTTTGTTTTTTTAATAAATTTGATTGTAATACTAATATAATACAGAAAATATATTCTTGTTTAAGCAATTTAGAATTATTTACCATTATATATATTATAAATTAATTAGAGACAGAGAGAACGAGAGATAAGGATATAATTATTTTTATTTAGCCTGATAGATTAAAAGGTCGTTATTTGTTTCGGTCGGCCGTGCGGCGCGTTTTGGAGTATATGGATTGGATAACAGAGGAATCAATAATCGAGGAAATTAGTGACGATGTGACGATTAATATTAGAATGGCTCAGCAGAGGCACAAAATAGAAAAAAAGTTGCTCACATTAAAGGTATTCGACGAAATGTGTAGAACCTGCGCTAAAAAAGTAGACAAATAAAAATAAAAAATATATAGTTTTGTAATGCGTAAAAAATGTATTGCTTGATTTAAGGATCGATCGATACTGTTAGTGAGACCATCTGAAAGATCCTCTGCGGATAAAGCGTACATATATGACCTTATAACAAAATTTCGCGCATTTACAAAGCATCCGGAGGACTTGAGAGAAAATCTGGCAGCTGTGTGTATTTATCAATATTTACCGGCTGATCGAATAATCGTTCATCAGGATCGTAGAGCGGAAAATCTTTATTTTATTATAAATGGTGAAGTCAATGTGTCAAAAGTAGTGATCGATGAATTAACAGGTGAGGAAGAACAGTAGCACAATTGAAGTTTCACACAATCTTGGGCACAAAAAGATCCAATTGGAAATATCTTGGGAATTGGAAAGGGTAAAAGTTTACAATAACTTACACAGCTCGGATTACTTTGACCTTGACATATGTTGTCAAGGTCAAAGTAATCCGAGGTCAAAGTAATCCAAGGTCACCCTCCTGAGTGACCTTCAGAAGGTTTTAGTCGGCGGTCGCTGTTCATTAAAAAGTTATAAACAAAAAAAGTTTGGAAAATATAGCAGCTATTTTGAGTATTGGAAGGCATAAACAACTAATATTACGTTTTCTTTTAAAGCAGAGAATACTTTATTTCGCGAGTATGTGCTTCAACTTACAAAGCACATACTTGTAAAGCGTGTCACTAACCTATAGGTTAGTGGCGCGTTTTACAAGTGTGTGCTTTGTATGTGCTTTGTATGTGTTTCAACTTAGAGAGCACATACTTGTAAAGCGCGCCACTAACCTATAGGTTAGTGACGCGCTTTACAAGTGTGTGCTTTGTATGTGCTTCAACTTAGAAAGTTGTTTATAACTTTTTAATAAACAAAAAAAAATTTGGTGGGAAAAATTTTTTAAAGCAGTAAATTATTGGTATATTGAAAGGAAAGTTACCAATCTCTGCTTTAAATAACTTTTCTTTCAATATACCAACAATTTACTGCTTTAAATAATTTTCCCACCAAACTATTTTTGTTTATAACTTTTTAATAAACAATAACCGCCAGCTAAAACCTTTTGAAGGTTACTCAGGAGGGGGACCTTGACAACATATGTCAAGGTCAAGGTCGTTTATGCCTTTCAATACTCAAAATAACTGCTATATTTGTCAAACTTTTTTTGTTTATAACTTTTTAATAAACAGCGACCGCCGACTAAAACCTTCTGAAGCTCACTCAGGAGGGTGACCTTGACAACATATGTCAAGGTCAAAGTAATCCGAGCTGTGTAAGTTATTGTAAACTTTTACCTTGGAAAGAATGTATTAGATATATATTATACATATACTATATGGACAATGTTCGCTGTTTTATACATGAAAAAGAGATACGAAATATATCAACATTTGCCGTTTAGTTTATAACATCTGATGAATATTGCGTTGATCGTCTTATTGTTAATTCACGTTATTATTTTTTTGACAAACTTTATCCTCCGAGATAATTTATATTATCTGAAACAAGATTATTCCAATGAAAAATCATGTAGCTTATAGTTACGTAATATTTTCCGTTAGGTAATGAGAAAGTTGTAGATATGGGAATTATGCATTCAGGGGACATGTTTGGCGAAGTTGCATTATTGCATACGGTATCGAGAACGTCAACGATAATCACTAAAAGTTAGTGGAAATGAATTATAAAAGCAATAATATATGTATATGTAATATACATACTAATATCTTTCATCAAAATTTATAATATTTCTTTTTTATGAATACCATTTAGCATCGGTCGATTTATTTCTAATTACTCGGGACGATTTCGATAGCGTCTTGCGCGGTAGTTTAACGAAGAAGTGGGATGTTTTGCGCGATGCGTTGGTTCATTTCAATTATTTCAAGTTGTGGAACGAAGAGACGGTACGAGAGTGTTGCATTCTGAGCAAACTGAAAGACTTTAAGTCTAATGAGGTAAACGACCCGGCTGTGCAATAATCATTTTATGATAAGATTTTAATTGTTCAACATTCTCAAGGATTTCTCAAGAAGCAAGATATATACAAGTCTAGTAATAAAGTATACAGAAAATACTAACAAATTAATTTGAATTAATTTCAAAGGTTTTATTAGGCGATGGAAGAGGCATGGTGAACTACGTGCATTTTATTTTGAGTGGTAAATGTCGCCTCATTGAGCATATGCTCGTTCGCGAGCGTCCTTCTTATCATGGAACACAATACGAATTATATGATCCCGAAAATCTTGGTCCACAAAAACAATCACGAAGAGTGTCGAGACAAATTGCGGAATCTGACGAGCTTGAATCGAATCAACTTGACAAATCTATTCCAGTACGAATTAAGAAAAGAAAATTTTATTCTCTTATATGTATACCTACTGTGCGGTGTGTGTGTGTGTTTCTTTAGTTTTAATAAAAACTTTACGCTCTTTCTTTATGCACTCTTTTTTCTTTGCACCTTTTTCGATGCACTATGCATTCGCGTACACACATCGTATTCAATTTTTAATATTAAGAAAATGTTTTAAATAACTGCGTTAAAATGTAATTTTAATACAGCAAACATAATTAGTTTGCACTTTTTGCACAAAAATGCACAAAAGATTTATTATATTAAGATTATTAACAGAAACTTGGGTGAATTTAATTGAATTACCGCTAGTTATTTAATGATTGTAGATAATCAAGACGACTCTTTTAGTTGTTATTGCAAAGATTTTAATATCTCATACTGTCTGATTATACCGAAAATTTACCACAAAGAGAACGTGTGTCATTATTATTACAGAAATCTGTTGAAATGCAGGACGAAGTCGATCGATCAAGCATCGTTACCGCCACACTTTTGGACGTCGTGAGTATTCATAGTACGCTATTCTCTTTTTTACTATTCTATTTTCATTGTTATTACTTAGGTCGAATTACGTTGCCACGAAAATTTATTACGCTCTAAAATAGCTAGCTAAGTAATTTATTGAAGTTTGCTTGCCAGTCAAACTTATTGCAGCGGAACGGTTATGCGACTATGGATAAATTCAATTTGATTTTATATAATTTTGGACAATTGACAGATTTGCGTGTGTTAATAAATATTTCAAATTTAAGATTAAAGGATGGCACAAAATTACCGATATTTCGGCGATATTAATGCGAGAACCGTCTGTTACATCTCAATTACATTATCCGAATGATGTTCGTACTATATTTATGCAAATATGCATTTTCTCCCGGGGTGCATGTTTCGGTTTAGGTAAGAGACACATTTTAGTCAAAATATTATTTTATCTTTTACACCTAATGCATTGTGATGTAATAAGTCAATATTTAATCAATTAGGTGAGAAAATGCTTCATCGAAGAATTGTAGCGATTACACCAGTACGATGTTTTCTTATCCCGCGTTATTGGTTGCTTGAGCACAACCGTGCCAATATCTGGGGGCGTGTGAAACTGTTTATGGACTCAAAATATCCAACTAAGAAACAGTTATTCAATGAGTTTCTCTTAAATCGAAAGTACGATAAATTATATCAAACATAATTTCAGTCACATTTTCAGATTTTTAAATTATCGATTGACTTGATGATTTATATTTCATTGAAATTCTTGTATTATTCCTTCTGGCTTTCATTTTAGATGGATGACATACAAGCAGGATTTCGTTAAAGATATTATTCAACGACGTGGTCATTTTCGTAGTAATACAACGATACATGATGTGCCGTATTCCATCAGAATTACAGACGAAATAGATCCAAAACTTTAATTGTTTCTATTAAATCAATATTATTTTAAACATTATTATGGTGTAGTGCAATATATTGGAATGCCTATACATACTTATTCAGAGATTTATAGAAATAAAATTTGGATGCGTTATTCATCTAATATTTTATGTGTAATATATTTTGCGTTTGTAGAAATATTTAATATATAATTATAAAATCATTATTATAAAAATTGTGTGGTTATCTTTTCAACGATTATTAAATTTATACATGTCTATGTCGGCCGTTGGTCCACTCTAGATCTTATTCGTTTGACATCCGTAGCGTATGTCCTACAACATCCACCGATGTAGCGAACGCCAAGATCCAGCCACTCGTCAATGAATTCGTGCAAAGAGGGAGCTTCTCCTTTCTTCGTCCATCCTTCAGTTACTATATATTTTTCTCCGCTATTAGGGTATACCACCAATGGTATAAGATCGTTTAATTTGCCTTTATTGATATCTTGCAGCAGGGTGGTAACGAATTGTGGAGCAATACAATTAACGCCGATCGCTAATATTTGTCCAGGCAGGGCATTTTTGTAACATCTCACGGCAATCTCTTGAAAGTTGCTGCCGTCTGCCAAGCTCTTTCCATCGTCTCTACAGGAGAATGACAGCCATGCCTGCGTATTCGGGAATTCCTTGAGTAGATCGATTACAGCCTCCGCCTCGCGGACGCAAGGTATCGTTTCGATCGCCAATAGATCAACATCATTCTCCAGCAATGCGCGTATGCGAGGCCTATGCCAGTCGATCAAAAATTCTCGCGATACATGAGCACAATACGAACCAGTATATTCTGAGCCATCGTGCAAGCAAGCGCCGTAAGGACCGCAAGACCCAGCGATCAATGGCTTTCGGTTTCTCACGTTTTCATCATCCTCTATTTCTTTACTGTAAGCATTCACGGCATCTTTAGCGTAATCAACGGCTTTACGGATGATCTCGAGACTCTCTTCCTCCGTGATGCCCAGATATTTTACAAAACCGTCGATAGTTGCTTGATACGTGTTCGTCTCTATGATATCGGCACCGGCACGCAAGAAATCCAAATGAGTAGCGAAGACAGCCTTCGGTTTTGTTATGAGGAAACGTGCAGTCCACAAAGGATCACCATCGATTTTCTCACCCACGTGGATGGACAGTTGCGTGGAAAAACCACCGTCCAGCACTTTTATCTCCGACATGATGTTTCTTTTTCTCGTTTTTAGATATTTAATTTCTTGAAACTCCGTACGTCAAGACCGATGACATATAACGACACAAAAATTTTACTGCGATGAATACAAATATAGGAACAGTTTGCATCTTGATCGCTGAATGTGCTCCATGATACTAGAAGAAGCTGGTTCAACGCGCGGACCTTATACACACCGCGGAGATAACTGTCTGGGATAACTTATCGTTATCGCGTCCATATTTTGATGTTAATCATCATTGAAGTGTGTGTCGTCGATGTGACCAAGAAATCGCTTCTTCCGGATTGCGCATTGCGCATGAGTCGTAGATCACCATATCACGCACATTATCTGATTGCTGATGCAACGCCGCTACTTTATTATTACTCGCATCCGTGAAAGACGAAAACAGAAAGATATTGATAGGACGTCGTCTGGTAGCATGTTCGAGTAAACGTTTATCTTTCGAATTGACCGTTTGACCTCGTGAGACAAATTTGATGCAAAGTTCAGAATGTAATCTAAATAGATAGCGTATTTTGAGCACAATCATCGGAAGAACAATGAATAAGGCTAGAAGAAAGCTAATAGTCTTTATCTAATGAATTTTAATAATTATTTCCATTGGTCGTGATTATTATTATTGTGACGTACGAATCAATATATTGCTCTCGGAAATTGCTAATCAGCAGGTAATTGATAAGCGATGATGCAACGCTTAATATTAAAATGGCTCAACAGATTTTGAACAGAAATACAAGACAGGGAAAGCTCATATTAGAGATATTCGACAAAGAATGTACGAAACATTCGTTAAGGATCTTGCCTACTCGCTTCTTCTATCCTTGTTTGATGACGCCAGAAGGGAGAAATCGCATGCCAAAAATTCTTGCGGTTTTACATTGAAATGAAAAGATATATTCATAAAACGCGCAACTGTGTAATTCAGCATATTTGTAAAATATACCGAAAACTTTTAATCACTAAATAGCGGTATATAAAAGTAATGTAACATGCAATCTACCTTTTTAACCTGCTTTCTTTCATTTTTTATTTCACAGCTATTTATTAATTATCAAAGCCAAAGGAAAGTGTTCGGTATATTCTACAAATGTGCTGAATCAATTACAACTGGGTTTTATGAATATATATGTATCTTTTTATTACCTACTACATAGTTAAAATGGCAAAAATTTTTGGCATGCAATTTCTCGTTTCTGACGTCATTAAACAAGATGCCCTGATTGGTGAAAGATCGCATATTTTGCTGGAATAGCTGTATTCCAGCTATTCAAGCTACGTAACCTGTCGTTAAGTAATTTGAATCTTAATTTTACTGATGAAAAAATTTTCGTTATATAACAAAACAGTTAGAATAGATTTTTTGCTTTTTTTTCCATTACAATGTACTCAGATGTACTAGAAAATAATAGTAGCTTTCCATTTACGTCAAAACTCAGGTAAACTAACCTGACCGTGTCCGGGGCTAACTCAACACGATTTTTTCAAAGGCAATTTTCGAAAACCTAATAAAATTTTCAAGCAAATTCAATGATACATATTTAAAGAGTGTTCCTTTAGGTACAAAATTGTTTAAGGAAGTTTTGCTGTACGTCGCTTTGCTTTGCTTTCAGGAGAGGAAAAGTGACGCTAAGACAAATTTTTAAATTGAAAAATGCCGGGGCAAACTCGACACCCCACCGTGCACCGCACCGGGGCAAACTCGACACTTTGTCTGATCGATACAATTTGATCTGAAACTTATTTTTTTATTGTCTGAAAATGAAAATACGTTGTTTATCGTGTATTTAGAAAGTACAAAAATTCGGAATAAAGTAAAACAATCATTGGAAATAATGAGAAAAAAAATTGTTGAACTTTTAGTCATCTTCTTCTGAACTCATGTCTGAAAAACAATTAAGGGAATCCTAAACCCGCCTGTAATTTCTATATTACCGATTTTCTTTTGAAGCACTAATGTTTTTATTGGCTTTACAGAATGCAAAATCCTTTTTTAAAGTTAAAGTATGTGCACTAATGTTGGGCCCGTCGAACGATTTTATGCCAAGGACGAAAATAATTTCAGAAATGCAGATTTTCGTTACCTACTCTAAACGTCAACTCATGACAACATTTCTTTGATAACAGATCTTTTGATAACAAATCCTTTGATAACAGATCTTTTGATAACAAATCCTTTGATAACAGAAAATAAATAAGTACTTTGTAAGAGCCAATATATGCGCAAAGAGTTTAATACGATAGTTTTAGAGTTTAATTAATTTTACAATAAAAAATGATTAAATTTATTTTTTAGAATAATAAAAATATAAATAATTAATGTTATAATTATTAAACTAATTATTACAGTATTATCAAGAAAGTAATTGTAGATTATTAAACTTATAAAACAATGCAATACACCTATATTTTATTAATAGCTTTATGTTCAGTTCCACAAAGGTCGGTTAACTTTTAACCTTGGGTTGACTCACTCTTTGTCTCTTTCTAACTGTCCCCCTTAGAAAGAGACAAAGAGTGAGTTAACTAAGGTTAAAAGTTAACCGACGTTTGTGGAACTGGGCCTTAGAGTTAACTTAATTCGGATATCAATTGCGAACTTTTGCTCCACGAGACATTTTTTAAATTACCGGTGAGCGTTACTATCTACGGATAACAATTTGAAATGTCTAATATAGCAAGACAAACGCCAGAAACGAGTTAATTAAAATGTCTTGTCAATAATTTACTTAAGTTTATTTTTACTTATAAAATATAATTTGGAAGAAATCAAAATATTACATCAGAAAGTATGAAAAATAAAATTTACCTCATAGTTTCAACACTGTTCAGTCAAATCGGTTGTTATTACATATGACGTCATTCAGTCATGTCACCTTACAAACTATCTTAGTGTTGCCCACCTAACTTAAACGAAAACAAATGTACTTGCACTGCGCACTTTTACTCGCCGCGCACTCTTACCCCACTCTACTCTAACCGTAGAAGAATAACCAAATTTAAGTGTTTTTTATTATTATGTCATATGTCCCGGTCAAATTGTCCGTGTCTTTCTGTAAATTTATTGTGTTGTTATGTTTCTTGATAAAGAACATTTCAGCGATTTCGCGTTTCCTGTATTGCTGTTCACTATATGTAATATCTCTGTTTTGGACCATTCAAAATCATCGATTAAATGCAATACGGTGTTTACTGACAACGGAGTGGTTACTGTCATGTTTTCTAATATCCGCTTGATGCTCCTTAATGCGTGTCTCGCGATGTTTTTTGGTTTGGCCAATATAAGTAATAAGTAGTCTCGCAATTCGCGCAATTAAGTTTGTAGACTACGTTAGTTTGCTTGAAATTGCCGAGTCTGTCCTTCCCCTTTCTTATAACGCAATCGAGCTTTTTAGGGACTGTATAAAGTACGTGGAAACTATCATTCTCTTAGATGTGATGTATTCTCTCGCTAAGACCTTTAATGTAAGATTGTAAGGAATAGTCATAAACATTTTTGCTACTCGATTTACATCGCCGTCATCGACGTTCGGTGTGTTGTCACCATACTTAAGTTTCTTTAATCTATGTTCAATACATTTGTCGATAACGTGCGGCGGATAGCAATTGTTCAAAAGTATTCCCTTAACTTGGTCGATATTATTCTTTCGAAACCGTTGGTCAGATAACAAAACCGCCGCGCGTGGTCACCTAAGTTTATAATAGTGTTCAATTTGTATTTCATCGGGTGACTGGAAAAATAATTAATATAACGGCCTGAAAAAGTGGGTTTTGTGTACTAGAGACAGTTGGTCACTAGAGTGTTGCCATCCCTGATAACTGTCGTATTCAGGAAATTAATTGAGCTGTTATCTTTAATCTCATGAGTGAATTTGAGTCGCGGATGATAGTTATTAAAGACATTGAGGACATCGTTATTTTTATATCTAGGAATCACAGCAAATATGTCATCAACGTATCGATAAAAAACGGGAATAACAAAACCTTCCAAGCAACAAGTTTCAAGGTCGTCCATCACTATGTCCGCGAGGATAGGCGAGAGAGGAGACTCCATGGGGCTACCGAAAATCTGCTCATAGACATGTCCATTGAAATAAAAGCTGGTGGATGATAAAACAAGGACTATAGCGTGTAGGAATTGTGCCAGGTTAAGGTCAGTCTTACGGGAAATATATTTACAACTTTTTTCAATGCCTTTTAAAATTAATTTCTTAGGGACATTAATGTATAATGCTGTGACAAACACCAAAAACAACAATTAATAAAACAAAAAATGTTATATACACAGAAGTATTATAATTTCATTGTTCTTAAGTAACAAACATCTATAAATTTCAAATTCTATGCACAAATGTCTACAAATATCATGTAAAGTAAAAAACAAATAAATAAAGGGGATTAAAACTAAGGATTAAACCCCAAATAATGAAAATTTCCAAATATTTGTTTTCTTGAAGTCTAAAAATTTAATGTGAGATATTAAATTAAAAGGAATTTCAACTTAAACATGAATTAGGTCATGTCATTCAATGGAACAATGATTTTTAATAATTACAGGGTGTTGCCTGACATGGGGTAGATGT
Source organism: Harpagoxenus sublaevis (assembly GCA_030770355.1). Taxonomy (NCBI): domain Eukaryota; kingdom Metazoa; phylum Arthropoda; class Insecta; order Hymenoptera; family Formicidae; genus Harpagoxenus; species Harpagoxenus sublaevis. The sequence goes on along the minus strand of JASTWR010000624.1, from coordinate 71,288 downwards.
ATTAAATTTAAATTGTTTATTGCAATCAAAGAAAAGTTTATTGGAGTCAAAATGGATTTAAAGTAATAATTAAATACCGTAGCGAATCACGGGTATTAAGCTAGTTTTTTATAAAAATAAAACACTAGAATATTGTATATTTTATATATGCTATGTATTTTATTTCTCTGGGAGAAAAAAAGATAGTTAAGCAACCCATTTTGGGGCCCAAGACTAGTAATCAAATTATTTGGATTGCTTGTAACACTAATTTTACGTAACCCCGTATTTAGACTAGAAATACGTCATCAAAATGATGACGTCAGAGGAATAATATCAGTTAAAAAACCTAAAAATTGACTTAAGCAAGTGTGAGTGTTGGTTACGAGAAGACATCTCGAGTCCTCCAAACACAGTTATATCATCGAATTGCTGTTGCAGTAATTGCACATCTCAGTTATAGACAACGACTATTACGGATATTTTAACAAAAAAAGAAAGAATTTTTATTTGTAAATTGTTCTTATTTTTTCTATTTTTTACTTAATCTGTATTCATGGTTTCGCATATATTCTATTTTATTATTTACAATTACGCATTGTTTTACAATTTTTGTATACGCACGCATTGACGGGATTCGAACCTAAGAACCTATAAGATTTTGGAATGGTAGCCTAGTACGCTAACGCTGAGCTAACAATCTATTTTACAGTAGCTATTCTGAAACTTATATTTCTGAGCTCGAACAATCATAATTCCAAGTTATATAGATTATGAATATGAGTTAAGGTAATACAAGATGAAATTGACTGCCTAACGGCAGAGTAAGGAACTTATAATTTTAAAATAGATATGTCGGTAATCTGAAATCAGGAATTGATAATTCCGAAATAGGTATATGTTTAATCTGTAATTACGATTACGGATTTCGTAACCGTGATTTCAGATTAAGCATAATTCAGAAATAGGTATGTTTAATCTGAAATCACGGTTACGGAATCCGTAAGAAGTTTTCAGATTAAACATACCTATTTCTGAATTATCAATTCCTGATTTCAGATTACCGACATATCTATTTTAGATAACGGATCACTGATTTTTGAATAGTCAAGTTGAAAACAGAGTTGTAACTAAAACTTTTCCATAAAACACATTTCGAGTTAACAACCACAATTCAATTTCACTTTCCTAATTTTTAAATTTTACATCCACAAATTTGGGTTATACAAATAATGTTAATTTTAATTTGGTTAACCAAGTTATGTAGGTTATGAACATGAGTTAAGGTAATTGCATTTGTAAGATGATTAACTCAACTTTCCACCGACAACTGAAATTTGTAAAAACGTAATTCAGATTTAAAGATACGTTCCGTCCTCATCTGTGACGTCACAGTTTTCTCTTAAGCGAGATTTATAGTTAACCCCGCGTAACTCAAAATCGCAATTAGCTATTCTATCTATGTCAAAAATGTTTAAGTTATACTAGTCAATTTTTTCAATTAGTTCTGTCGATATTCAGTTACGCAAACATAATTTTAATTTAAGGGGCACTAACCAAAATGCTAAGTTGCTTAACAACAAAAATAACGGTCAAAATTTCTCCCAGAGTTGTACAAAAACTTGTTTTTAATTTAATATGATTCAATTCTGATAAAGAAATGTACAAATACTATGAACATTAAGTACAAATTTACGAGATCTTTATTTACATATCGCTTATTGTTACACACGCACTCACACATGCGCACGCGCACATTTATATATAAAAAGAGCGCATAATTTGATATTAAGCATAATATTAATTTTATGAATTTGTACAGTTTATATATTTTATAAAAAATTAATAAAAGTATGTTATGTCATGTGTGACTATATCTTTGTGATAAAGACAAGAAGTAAAAAAAATAAGAAATTAATAACTGTGTATAAAACTTTAAGTAAGTTACGATGGGAACAAAACATATTAGTAATCAAATAAAAAGTTTCTAACGCATTTCTTTCTTATTATAATATATGTATAAATATATATACACTCTAGAGGGTTTCTGTAAAATTTGTTGCCACCCCTATATTTCGGAAACGGCTCAAAATTATGAAAAACCGCGAAATACGTGTTTGATCATTTCGAGGAGCTACTGTTTTGAGGAAGTTGGGGAGGTTGTCCCCCCAAGAAAATCTCAACTTAAAAATTTTAAGTGGAACCCCCTATATTGTAGTACATCGTTTGAAAGGGTATAAAATAAAAAAAATTTTGGCGCAAATCAGAGGTCGATACGTTGACCCGTTTGGCAGTTATTTATAGTAAAAAATAGGGTTTTTCGAACTTTACCCTAAATAACTCCCGAATGGGTCAACGTATTAACGTCCGCTTTTTGCCAAAAATTTTCTTTTTTATGCCCTTTTAAACGGCATACTACAATATGGGGGGTTTTATTTCAAATTTTTGAGTTGGAGTCCCCCTGGACACTAAAAACTATTAATTAAAACTCCCATATTGTAGTATACCTTTTGAAAGGGCATAAAATAAGAAAAATTTTGGCGCAAACCAGAGGTCGATACGTTGATCCGCTCAAGAGTTATTTAAGGTCAAATTTGGAAAAAATCAATTTTTGACCCTAAATAACTCCCGAACGGGTCAACGTATCGACCTCTGGTTAGCACTAAAATTTTTCTTACTTTATACCTTTTCAAACAATGTACTACAATATAGGGAATATTTGAAATTTTTAAGTTGAGATCCCCTGGGGTTCCTTCTTGGGGGGACAACCTCCCCAACTTCCTTAAAACAGTAGCCCCTCAAAATGATCGAACACGTATTTCACGGTTTTTTATAATTTTGAGCCGTTTCGGAAATATAAAAGTGGCAACAGACTTTATAGAAAAACCCTGTGTGTATATATATACAATATATATATATATATATATATATATATATATATATATATAGGGTGTCCCAAAATTCGCGACTCAAAATATTATAGCAAGAAAGTTCTCACAAAATTAAGTAAAAAAGTTATTTGTAAATTTTTATTTCAAGCAGTAGTTTTTGAGATATAAGAGTTTAAAGCTAGCCAATTACAGACTAGGTTTAGACGGACACCTGTCCATGAGTCGCGCGTGCGGTAGGATTACTGAGCGCGCACTTCAGCATCCATACTGACATGACGGGCGCGGTGGACAAAAGATTGTACGTGTGTTCTCCATACGTTACCGCGCGCGATTTCATGATATTGATTTCAAATTAATGAAGTAAATAAGCGTTACAAATAAGAAATCTTTAAATTATTAAAATTTTATCGCTAATATTGTAGATTACAAAGAAACATTGGGATTACTACAATTCATATTAGCACAATAACATTAATATTAAGGAAATATTAAGTGAATAAGATTTATAATTAATTATAAGTTGTGATCGCATACGCGCGTGAGCAATAATTTTTTTATAAGTGTTGAGAGATATAATTTCATGCAAGTTACTTCTTTGCTATAATTAGTCTGATCGAACTTAGCGGTTTGGCGGAAAGTTCGGTACTAATAACACCGTGTAACACGATTTTTGTGTCAATGAACTTAATGACTTTGTGAGTCATGTTTCTTGTGCCTAAAGACGACGGAAAATCACCGGACTTTTGCAAAAAGATTGCTTTTGTGACCAGGGCTTCGTATTTTTAAAATTTTAATATTTTTCCAGGATTGGAGATAAATTTGATTCTGGGTGTGCTTTGATAAACAGGTAAAAATATTTTTGGCTTTGGGGGGTTGCCTAGACTTCTCCTGAACTGAGAAATCTGTAGTATAGATGTGCCAAAAAGAAAAAATATTATTTGTGGCCACATTAAAAAAAAACGTTTTTTTATTTAATTGTTTATAAAAAATGTTTTTTTTATTTGACATACCTACCACACATTTATCAGTTCAGGGGAGGCTAGGCAACCCCCCAAAGCAAAAAATATTTTTACTTGTTAATCAAAGCACACCCAGAGTTAAATTTATCTCCAATCCTGGAAAAATGCAATATTTTTTCCAAGATTGAAGATAAAATTGACATGGTGTTATTAGTACCGAGTTTTCCGCCAAACCGCTAAGTTCGATCAGACCAATTATAGCAAAGAAGTAACGCATGAAATTAATTCTCTCAACTCTTATAAAAAAAGTTATTACTCGCGCGTATGCGATCACGACTTATAATTAATTATAAATCTTATTTACTTAATACTTTTTTAATATTAATGTTATTGTGCTAATATGAATTGTAGTAATCCCAATGTTTCTTTGTAATCTACAATATTAGCGATAAAATTTTAATGATTTAAAGATTTCTTATTTGTAACGCTTATTTATTAACATCATTAATTTGAAATCAATATCATAAAATCGCGCGCGGTAACGTATGGAGAACACACACAATCTTTTGTCCACCGCGCCCGTCATGTCAGTATGCAATGTATGCATGCTGAAGTGCGCGCTCACTAATACTACCGCACGCGCAACTCATGGACAGGTGTCCGTCTAAACCTAGTCTGTAATTGGCTAGCTTTAAATCCTTATATCTCAAAAACTACTGTTTAAAATAAAAATTTACAAATAACTTTTTTACTTAATTTTTTGAGAACTTTCTTGCTATAATATTTTGAGTCGCGAATTTTGCGACACCCTATACATGGTCACATGTGCAATCAGTGGTCCCACATACAACCAGATATAGCATTATATCTAATTGTATATAAATGTATGTGAAGCCAGATATAATGATATATGAGTAGTGTATCCTACATATAACTAGATATAGTATTATACACAACTATATATACAATCATATATAGCCAGATATATTAATGTGAATAATCTGGTCCTATATACAACCAGATATAGCACTATATCTAATTGTATATAAATGTATGTGAAGCCAGATATAATGATATTTGAGTAGTGTATCCTACATATAACTAGATATAGTATTATATACAACTATATATACAGTCATATATAGCCAGATATATTAATGTGAATAATCTGGTCCTATATACAACCAGATATAGCACTATATCTAATTGTATATAAATTTATGTAAAGCCAGATATAATGAGGTATGAGTAGTGTACCCTACACATAACTAGATATAGTACTATATACAACTATATATGCAGAGCCAAATATATTAATGTGACTAATCTGGTCCTATATACAACCAGATATAGCACCATATCTAATTGTATGTAAATGTATGTGAAGCCAGATGTAATAACATGTGAGTAGTGTACCCTACATATAACTAGATATAGTATTATATACAACATAAGAAGCATTTATATCTTCGTAGATTATATATGATTATACATATATAATCATATATGAACACATATTACATTTTTAATTTTGGATTATCCGATAGATGGCATCCGTTGGGATCTGTTTCTCGTATTTAAAATTTGACCAACAATGGTATAAGAACGGTGTCAAGAGTCTCGCGCCAAGTGATATAAATCACGGCATAACTTTTGTATTAGTTATCTGTTATACAGTGAAGTCTACTCTTTACTCTTATAATAAAGTGGCACACTTTTAGTAAATAAAACCCAAAAAGCCTAATTTTATTATATATAATTATATATGGTTATATAATTATATGTGGTTATATATAATTATATATATGGTTATATATAATTATATGTGGTTATATATAATTATATGTAGTTATATATAATTATATACAATTATATCGGCCCATTTTTTATATCTAATTATATCTAAAGCCGATTTTATATAATTATATGTGATTATATCTAATCATTTTTTCTCGGGGAGAGACATTATTGTAACCATAATATTACAAATGATGGAATATCTAGATTGCAAATCTTTTTTAGATGACAAATAAATGTGCGCAATATGTTTTGTATAAGTAAATAAATCAATAATGCATACCTAGACAGCCAAGTCTGTTAAAAGCAAATCTTGTCAAGTATCTGCTACAAATTTTATCGGCAGAAAGACTACAGATTTGATGCCAGTTCTGATATAGGTATCCATAATGTCGGCAGAACGCCAACAGAAGTATAACAGAATCTGCTAACATAATCAAAGAGCAGATTAATAGCAGAAATCGAGCAGATCCTGCTGGATCCGTTCAGGCTCTGCACGGTTTCCGCTGCCAATCTGCTATCTGATTATGTTAGCAGACTCTGCTGGCAGAACTAGCTGAATACGAAGTTGATGTTAGTCTGTTGATATCAAATTTGTTAGGTACCAATCTGCCGACAGACTGCTATCATTTTGTTTACTGGATAGATATATATATATATATATATATATATATACTTCACCAAATATATAAGTTATAATATTTACTTGAAAATAATATCTCAAAGAATTATTAGTTTGATAAACTAATCGCGCTTTAAATTCTTGCATTTTCCACTTAAATTGCGTCACAATATCCGAATGTTAATTCTTAAGGTGGTTCATGCATTTAGGTCAAATGTAGTTAGCCTGGAAAATGTGATACGAAATGAAAGGTTAACGTTCTTAGAGTGTGTCTGTAAAATTTCGGATTTTTTAACCGATTGGTTCCGGAGATATATGTTCGTAAACTTTGCCAATTTAACGCGGTGGGGGTAGACCCTATGCGAAAAACGAGGCTAAAGCGCTTATGCTGCAGAAATTGCAATACTTCAAAAATAGATGAACGAACCAAAAACTGACGAAACGATGCAATAAACATTGTGTAAGATACTGGACGAAAGCCCGAGTTCATTGACCGAACCATATAATAATAAAACGTAATTTTTGATTGACTAAATCGACAACACGGAACTGATGGCTGGACTCGAGCGGCACTAGCGGCAGCTTGGCAACGTCGCACGTGTCAGCTGATGCGTAAGGCGCATACTTATCTCAAAACTTTCAACGTTTACCACGTTTGTGCACGTTTGTCTCGAAACTTCCCTTACGTCGAGGCTGCTCGCTCATATTTGACAATTGTACGTAAAGGTTATATAGATTGCGGCGACGAAGACTGCTTACCACGCGTGCTGCTGACTGGTCGTGTATACCGACCGTGCTCACAACTCTAATAAAAGATGTGACTTTTGTCTCAACATTTTAATTACGTAGAGGTTGTATAACATTAAAGATGTCATAAATAATAAACCTAATCATATGCTGATTTTTACGGACAAAAATCACACTTATTTATCACTAATAAAAATAGTTGCCTATTTGACTTGCAAGTACTGCATGAACCACCTTAAAGTTAGGAAAAATGGCACTTTCGATCTTCATACTTATTACTAAAAAATTATCTCCATAAACGAGGAAGCATGCTAATAATTTTGAAAACTAAAAGATTATATAAACTGTTATAAGAAAAATAAATAAAATTAAAATATTTGCGTATTATGCACAAATATACTACTGTATTATTCCCGCACTGCGATATATGTATATCTAATAAAAAGTATTCTCTTTGTTTCTACTTATTGATGCATTCTCGATACGCTATTAATCGCCATGGTATGTTGATTGAGATATTTTGCGAATACTGAATTCGATATTATATCGCATATTATTATGACGCGTGGGTACAATTACAACTATATAACAGTACAAAACGTCGTAAGATCATTGAGGTGTAGATTTACGAATTAATTCCTAAACTGCGCTGAATCTTACTCTTAAAATAATTCGGTATTCACAAGAGCGCGCAATTAAAATGTCTCCAAATGGACTAAGCTCTCTGGTCCATCTCGTGGTTACTGATTATCACGTAACTGGGATTGCTGAAGCCATCCGGCATACCTTTTCTTAAATCGTTCTTCTGTTTCGGCATGTTCACGTAATTGTCCTGCGTGCTGATAATAGACGGCGTGTAATCTCTCTTTCTCGAGTCCGTCGTGTCCGTTTGCGCGTTATTCTCATCGGTGTCGTTCAGATCTATCAGGTGAAGATTCCGCGGTGCGTTGCAATAACCGGAATCTCGATCAATCGGTCTATCGACCGTCTGATTCTTCATTGCTTGCCTTTGCCGCGCAAACTCTGCTCTTCGCTCGTGGACATTGATCGGCTTTAGGTAGGGATCCTCCTCGTGCTTCAGCATTGGAGACAGCTCGACCGCGTCCTCAGAGTCTGACGCGGGCGAAGGGAACTCAAAGTGCGAGTGCTCTTGATGCGGTCTAGGACTAAATATCCCGGACTCGTCTGTCGGACAACCGGGGCTCATGCATAAGTACGACGAATCCGGAGCGCCTTTTGAGAACGGCGAGTTCACATAATCGTGATTCGGTGACGATAGAACCGCGTGGTCCGGCGCGGACATCATCGTTAAATAGTCGTTTTTTCCGCTTTCCAGATTCATTGTGTTCATGTCCATATACGGTGTGTTTAGGCTGATGTAATGCTGGAACAGCGATAATGCTATTGTTATATGTATATGCAGCTGTGGTTTGTTAAAAATGCTTTTGTTATATGTGCTGTGTCTTCTTTTTTTTTTTTTGAAGCGAGTATATTATATGTAAGTATATATTAATATATGTATATCATAGTAATATATATAATTATATTTAAGGCTGGGTACTCGTTGCGGCCATATCGGAATCGTGATGTCAGAGGCGAGAAATGACACGTTGAGAATTCTTGCATGTCATTTCCAAATAAGAAGATATTTGTGTATAAAATAACACTTCAGATCACTTAATTAATTCAGCACACTTCGAAAATACTCCGAGGTCTATCTCTTTACCTTGACAGCTAATATACAGGGTGTCTCAAAAGTCTGACCCAGCCCCCTGAATCTCGGAAACAGCTTTAGATATGGAAAAACGTTTCAGACAAAAGTTGTAGGATATTAAGGGGGACAGATGATGAAAATATGGGCTTGACTCTGAGTGACCATTTCAAGGCCAGGTCAATGTGATCGATGTTTTCTTAAATGGATCTCCCCATTTTTATTGCATATTCTTGCAGCCCTTGTCGAGACGTTTTCAAAACACTATAATAAAGCTCTCTTTCGTTAAGAATTTCCTGAGATATTTCAAATTTTGTTATAATATTTTTAATACAAAATATGAAATATCTCATAAAGTATTCACTTTTCGATGACTTTACTTTGATCAAGAGACACGGTAGTGTCTCGCGCCAAGTACGCGCGGAGCAAGACCGCCGTGGCTCTATTAACGCGACGCAACGAGTTGCGAGTACCCGAGATTTTGAGATCTCGATAACTCTCGATAACGGATTAAGTTCCAACTAGGCTTAATGGACAGCTTGGACCATATTTATATAGTAAAAGTGTTTTTATTTTTCCGCTACGTGTCCTACGAGCGGAGATATTACGATGCAAAAGCCCGGACATGAAAATTACATTTAAGAAACGTCGTCGTACTACGGTTGCTATGGTCGACAACAGATGGCTCTGGATACCCCAGCGTCACTTTCACTACTTTCGACTGTAGATGGATCTTGATAAATAAATCGCGTTTGCGAGAGAAAGCGAGAGAGCGAGATTGCCAGTCTCGAGCGTCTCCATGACAACGGAGGAGACATCAGACAGTATGTGTGGTGACATGTACGCACGTGTACGTTAGTCGCTTAGTGCGCGTTAGGCTGCGTCTACATCCATCGTTATAATGATTATCGTAAGGTCCTTACGACGATCGTAATGCTCATCGTAACAGCTATCATAACCTCATTGATGAGTTGACTCAACTTGAACTCTGACGATTACGACGTTTTTCTAGCGTTACAACAGTAATCTAATCTGTCAGCCTTCTCGAGGCGCGAAGAAGTGTGTTTATAGATATATTAACAACATAGATATATTGTTTACAGCTTCTTTGCTTACGAACACGATCGCAGCGTTACGACAGATGCAGACGCAGCCTTATACGAATATGGTTGTTATGTAGTCGGGCATCGGCGGTCAGCTCGTGCAGTGATAATAACATGCAAGGCGTGATAATAAAACACTATCGTGTAAGTCAACTACGTGCGTGATAATAAACTATCATGTAAGTAAACTACGTGTGTGATAATAAACACGGACTCACTCTCTTTCTCTCTCTCTCTTCTCTCTCTCTCTCTCTCTTATGTGAAATCGTGACGTCAGAAGCGAGAAATGACATCAAGAGACACGGTAGTGTCTCGCGCCAAGTATACGCGCGGAGCGAGACCCCGTGGCTCTATATACGCGACGCGACGAGTTGCGAGTACGCGAGATTTTGAGATTTCGATAACCAGTGAACGGATGAAGTTCTAACTAGGCTTAATGGATAGCTTGGACCAAATTTATATTGCGATGCTTGCGAAGCACAATTCCGAATCTGAAAATTTTACATTAAGATACGTCCACGTCGTTCTACGGTTGCTATGTTCGACTATAGATGGCTCTGGATACCCCAGCGTTACTTTTACTACTTTCGACTATAGATGGCTCTTGCTTGTCGATAAATAAATCGCTTTTGCGAAAGAGAGCGAGAGAGCGATATCGCCAGTCTCGAGCGTCTCCATGACAACGGAAGAGATAGCATGTTTATGCTGTTATGCATATTATGTGTAGTCACGTGACTGACGTGTACGTCAGTCGTTCCGTGCGCGAGGCTGCGTTTACATTTATCGTATAAATGTTTATCGTAATCTCCTTACGACGATCGTAACGCTCGTTATGACAGTTATCGTAACCTACATCATATGAGTTGACAACTTGAACTCGGACGATTGTCACACTTGTCTAGCGTTACAACAGTATAACCTAACATGTCAGCCTTCTCGACGCGCGAAGAAAAGTGTGTTTATAGTTAGATATATTAACATCAATATATTGTTTACGACAGTTTCTTTGCTTACGATCACGATCGCAGCGTTACGATGGATCGTAAGCTCACTACGACGATTGTAACGCTCGTCGTGACAGTTATCGTATGTATTATTAAGGTGCGTGTACAAACTTATCTTAAGTCTGGACTCGTGAATATATATGTGAGGAAGCAACACATTGAAACGACTTTCGTTGAATTTTGAATCTTGTTTTAATATCAAATAAAGAAATCAATCGGCAGAAGTAATCAAAAGAATACCAGTATACACCGCAAGGGCAAGGGAAACTGCCGAAAAACCTTGCCAGTATTCTTTACAAAATTATACATATCGAATATATGAACATCAATCATAAGAAAACATGTGAATAGAATATAAATCATAAATGGCAGTATAAATCAGAATCAGTACATATAAATATATCCGCGCTCTAAGCGGCGTTATCGGTTATACATAACATATTGAAATTCAATCATAAACATTAGAATCATAAACGCAATATACATAATATAAACCATATAATCAGAGAATAAACCAATCTTGAAAGAAACTTAGTGGACTGTAACTTCATAAATCAACTGAATGAATATATACTAATTTTAATGACTGTTGTAATAAAATCATAAACTCTCGCAATAATACTACAACTTATTTTGAATACGAATTGTACTTGAAATCACATCTCAATGAAGAAATCACAGCTCGTTTCGTTAGTCTCATCGACAGATTAGAACTTGTCAATTTTACAATATCTCGAAAGCAGTAACGCTGTTCCGTTAAGAAATACAGCAACAGTTGGTTATACCAACACGTTCTCAAGTCAAAGATTGATCCGATTCTCAAACACAGAAATGCCGCAATGAATACAAAAGAAATATGATATATACCTTGCAAGGTCGCATACGCAGTGATCGAGCGCTCGATTGTGAACAAAGGAAAGAAAGAGATAGAATATACCATCACGTTCGTTTCGACACGTAACAAAGAAAAGAAAGGAAAGTCATGAACGTTCATCTCAAGATGTGCGTAACTAGCGCAGCGATACGCATAGGTATCTCGTCAGTGAATTACACGTTTACACGTGTCTCGCTCCTTGCTCGGTTACGAAGCACTTCTAGGCTTCGTAGAAAGAAATGAGACAGATCTGAAAGCGAACCGACGGATTAGTACTTCTAGACGTAATCCTCGGCATTACCGCATCAGAGTCAGTCTCCTTACCTCATGTATGAATTCTCTCGGTGCCTACTAGAGAGGACACCGAGATACCGCTCGTAAGAATAGAATATCCGTCCTCGGGTATACCGGGAGGATCGTCTCGATAAGATGGCGACGGCGTTACGCCGTCCCACCTCTCAATCTCGAAGTCAGTCGGTCCCATCCAAGTCCGTAATCTCCTCGGTTCCTCTGGATCGGAAGATTGGCTAGACGGTATGTCTGTGGTAATCTGTTTCGCACTCGCAACGAGAAATATGACTCGACTGTTACACAAAGATTCTCAGGAATCGACACGCGTACGTCGTCACTGTTCGACGACCGTAACCGGAATAAGGAAATCGTTCCTCCTTTTCGGTATGAACATTCCGAGTTCACCCGCTCCGACTTGTCTAATTTCAAGCGTAGCGAGCCAGGAAGTGGCGCCGCCCACCTTCCGTGGTGCGTTCACGAGAGCCATCCGATTCGAGCTATGATTTCTGCCTTACCGCCTTTCGGTCGGTAACTCATTCGAATAATACAACCTTTTCTGAACATTACCGCCCGCCTTCGTTAACTTGGTTAACGAACTAAACTACAACGTGTCTGTATTGATAGGAAGTGGGCAGATCTTAGTGATAGGTCTCTTGAGTGTTGACACTTGCGTGCGAACTGTTACTACTCTCGTATGTCCGTCCTTTCCAGGATGTGTTTGAATGATACGCCCTAAAGGCCATTTGGAGGGAGGATATCGTTCATCCACCACCAGTACTAATGCACCTTCCTTGATTGAAGGAGCTACCTTGTTCCACTTGTGAATAGCGAGATATCGATGAAGACATTCTCGCGACCACTGATTCCAAAAGTCTTCCAACATTTTTCGAAGTAACTGCCATCGTGAAAGATGTGAAATCTTAATCCCTTCCAGTGTTGGTTCAGGGATCGTAGCTAATGCTTGACCTATAAGAAAGTGACCAGGAGTTAAGGCAGACTGATCGCTTGGATCATCTGACTGAGGACAAAGAGGTCGAGAATTCAATACCGCTTCAATTTGAGCCAACCATGTGGTCATTTCTTCATATGTGAGCAACTGCTCACCAACAACTCGTTTAAGATGCTTTTTTACCGATTTGACACCAGCTTCCCACTTACCGCCGAAATGCGGGGCAGCGGGTGGATTGAACTTCCACTGTGTTCCGTCTCCCGCAAGTAGTGAGGCTAATTCTCCGAACTCCTTTGTGGAGGCAGAGAAGAGTTTCTGCAATTGAACATCTGCACCTTTGAGATTTGTACCACAGTCACTAGATAGAGTAGTACAAATTCCGCGTCGTGCTGTAAATCGTTTATACGCTGCCATGAAGGCCTCTGTAGAATAATCGGTGACTAACTCTAAGTGAATCGCCGATGTGGAATAGCACACAAAGAGAGCAATGTACGCCTTGTACGTCTTGGCGTTTTTTCCTTTCCACGTCTTTACCACAAAAGGACCCGCGTAGTCCACTCCGGTGTGTAGGAAAGGTCTCGAAGGGGTCAATCTCTCCGCTGGGAGTTGCCCCATGATTTGTCGTGCCCTAGATTGTCGAAATCTGGCGCATCTAACACACTTAACGATAAAGGACCGAATGGGAGCTCGGCCTCCTACTATCCAGTAATGAGTTCTTATGAACGCGAGCGTATCTTGCACGCCTCCATGAAGTGTACGCTTGTGAGCGTCCGCTATGATTAGTGTCGTTAAGGGGGAATGTCTCGGCAAGACATAAGGATGTTTAGCCGTTTCGGGCAAAGAAGAATTCTCAAGACGTCCTCCAACCCTTAAGAGTCCGTCTGAATCTAGTCTTGGAGTAAGACTCAATATTCCGTTTGAATTAGATAAGTCTCGTCCTGAGGACAAAGCCTTAATCTCATGAGAAAAGTAAGCATGCTGCACAGTTTTAATCCAGAACAGTTTTGCTTCATTTAATTCAATCGTTGTTAACGAATAAGTCAATGAGGATTCAGAGATCCTCCAAAATCGCTTAAGTACTCTTTTGCAGATCGCAGTAATTCGAATTAATCGATTGAGGTTTGAGTATTTATTTATTAAATCCCACAGTTTAGGAGATTTCGATGTGAGGGTAGTCGCTACCCGGGACGGTCGCTCTTCCAACCCGTCCTCTGAAGAAATTGAAAATGATTCATTCGGCCATGTAGATGGATCCTGCGTTAGCCAGCAAGGTCCAGTCCACCATGTTGTGGATTCTGACAACTGTTTAGGAGTTAGTCCTCTTGTAGCCAAATCCGCTGGGTTATCTTTTCCAGGGATGAAATTCCATATTGCGTCAGGCAAAGTTTTCTGAATGAAAAGAACTCGGTTCTGTACGAACTCCTTCCATTTGGACGGATGTCCTTGGATCCATGTTAGCGCGATGGCTGAATCTGTATTTAGAAAAACGGGAACCTTATCTAGGTCCATCACTTTCAGTATGTGAGATACAAGTTTTACAAGTAGAACCGCTGCTGTTAACTCCAAACGTGGAATTGTGAGTCTCTTCAACGGGGCTACCTTTGTTTTCGCTGCAATAAGGTGAGTAGTAATCTTTCCGTCAGTTGACACCACTCTTGTGTATACAACTGCCGCCATAGCGTGCTGTGATGCATCGCTATAACCGTAAAGCTCAACGTTAGAACCTGATTTCGTTCCTATCCATCTCGGAAAGTCAAACTTCGGCATATCTCTTAGTTGATCAACGAACTCTGTCCATTTTACGGACTTATCCTCTGGTAAAGGGTCATCCCAATCCAGTTTGATAGACCATAACTCTTGAATGAAGATCTTTCCTGAAATAGTAATTGGAGACAAGAAACCCATGGGATCAAAAAATTTAGCCATAGTCGATAGAATACCGCGCTTGGTAACTGCTCCCGTTTTGGGAAGCTCTAACGTGAATTGAAACGTATCCGACATCGCGTTCCAGGTTAAGCCTAGAACATGAACTGTAGCGTCGGTTTTAATCTGAATTGAATGAGAAGTTATCTTCCTCTCAGCCGGTATGTTATCTAGAATGGCTGGATGATTGCTCATCCATTTTTGCAATCTAAAACCGCCCGCCATGCACAGCTTATCTACTTGCTCGACCTTCTCCTGAGCTTCTTCTAATGAATCCGCTCCTCCATGGACATCGTCCACATATCGTCCCTTTTTCATGACGGGGATAGCTAAGGGAAATCGTCTCCCTTCATCGTGTACTAATTGATCGAGAGTTCGCAGGGCCAGAAAAGGCGCGCAAACTAAACCGTATGTAACTGTGGTAAGCACAAAAACAATAACCTGATGGTCTGAATCTAACCAAAATATTCGTTGAAAGTCCCAGTCTAAGGGATTCACCCCTATTTGCCGGAACATCTTCTCTATATCAGCTATGAAAACATAAAGGAAAAATCGAAACCATAAGAGTACGTCAAACAAATCAATTTGTAATTTAGCTCCTGTATGCAATAGATCATTCAATGACACGCCGGTCGTCGTAAGACTCGAACCGTTGAACACGACTCTAAGTCTTGTGGTAAGACTGTGCTCTCTCCAAACGCCGTGATGTGGTAAATAGTACGCTAATATAGGCTCAGGTTGTAAGACAGGAACTCTTTCCATATGTCTTAACTGTTCGTATTCCGTCATGAATTCCGAATATGCTGTTGCGTAATTCGTGTTACTCCTGAGTCGATTAAACAGATTAGTAACTATTCGAAGAGCTTTCGCTCGTGAATCTCCGAGTTTTCCAGGTGGTAGCTTAAATGGCAATCTAACCACGTATCTACCTGTCACGTCTCTAGTATGCGTCGAAAGAAAGTGATCTTCACAATCTTGTTCTTCTTTTGAAAGAATTGGAGTGTTTGCTGAGGGAACTTCTTCCAATTCCCAGAATCGCTGTACCAAATTGTTAAGCTGTCTGTCAATTGACACATGACAACTTCGTTTTTGACCAGAAGAGGCATTAAGTGCCGTTGGGCCTGAAACTATCCAACCTAACTTGGTGGCTTGGGCCACCGGTGAACCAATCGATCCTTTGATCAACTGATCCTCTAGTAAGTATCCGTATACATCAGCACCTAAGATTAGATCAATTGAACTCGGTGAAAAGAGTTCGGGATCTGCTAATTGAATGCCTTCTAAATGAGGCCAGGAATTTTGAGACAATTCAACCGAAGGAATAGAAGTAGTAAGCTTTGGGAGAATATATGCAGATATTACCAAAATCAAATCCGAGCTGAAATGTGATCTAATCTCAAAGGAAGTACATCCAAACGTTTTATTCGATTTTTGGTCACCTATTCCGACTAAAGAGAGTGACGAATGTTCTCGAGGCAGCCTAAGCTGTTGTACGACTCGTTCAGAGATTAAAGAAATCTCCGAACCCTGATCTAGTAAAGCTCGAACCTTCCGGATTTTATTCCGCTCTGAAACAATGAACACCTGTGCGGTTGCTAACAAAACGTAAGAGGTTGTAAGAACTGCAGAATGGAGCACCTTGGCCTTATCCTGAGTTACCACTGTAGAGTCAGATTGTCGTTGGGGGTCTGATTTTACCTCCTTGGTAGATGGAACATCCATCCGATGGATTGTTGTGTGATGTTTCTTGGCGCACCTCTGACATCGTTTTGTAACTTTACACTGTGATACCCGATGACTTCCTAGACAGTTGTAGCACAGCTTGTGCTTGGCTACGAGGGCCAATTTCTGAGTGACAGTTTCGTCCAAGTATTTCGGGCACTTGCTAACATAATGCTTTCCCTTGCATATCAAGCACGTAGGTGCATAACTCGGCGAAGCATCAGTTGATTTTCCTTGGTAATGAGCCTTGGCAGTAGCCTTAACTTGTTTTGATGCAGTCTTGCTATTACGAGACTTCTCGTAGGCTTTAAGCGAGAAAAGACGAGTGATCAGAAATTCACTAAACTTTTGCCATGATGGGGGAACTTTTGAAGATCCCAATGTGTTCTCCCAAGCTTTAACAGATTCAGAATCTAGCTTTTGAACAGTCATAAAAACAAGAAAGTCGTCCCACGTTTCAACGGGGCGTTGCAGCGTTTCTAATGTTCTATAGATTTGGAGAACGGAAGTGTACAAACCTTCCAATTCAACAGCAGATTCCCTGTTCACAGGTTTGAGGTCGACTAAGGATTGTAATACGGTATTGACTTGAATGCGTGGGTTGTCATAAAATGACACTAACGATTCCCATGCTTTAGAAAAGTTCTCAGAAGTGAGCGTTGTGTTCTTAATTAAATGAGCGGCCGTACCGATCAAACTGGTTTTCAAATACTGCAGTTTCTCGACAGATGTCAAAGTCAAATTCGATAGAACAAGAGAGGAAAATAAATCTCTGAAATTAAGCCACTCAGATGGAGTGCCGTCAAATTTAGGGATGTTAATCCGTGGTAAGCGTGCGTGTTGGCTATGATAACAGGTAGGTGCTTGGACCTCGTTAGGTAAAGATTGGATCGTAGAAGATCCGGTAATACTCGGTTGGTTGGTGTTGAGACTAGAATTAATCTGCTCAACTGCTGCGAGATAACACATGTGAGTCACGGAGAATAACTGATCCGCGAAATATGAATGTGTCCGAATTAACTGGCCGTTCTCATCCGAGAGCTTGACCAGAGACAACAGAATCGCGTAGTGAGCTGAACTGAACGAACTCCACGTATCATGTAACAAAGAAAGATGGAAATCGACTCGTTGTTTCGTAAATCTTGATAACCCGTCTCCAACAAAGTTATCATAGGCGGTAGAAATTGAATGACTCAACACAAGTTGTTGATTCAACCGTTCGATTATCTGATTAGGCTCCATGTTTGTCAAAGTTAAAGATAGCTCTCGTGAATCGCACCTTACAACTGTATCTTTGTTCCGATATACACTCTATGAGATATTCAATGTGTCGCTCCTCAAATCCGGACGTTACTTGAAAGAATGTAACAATAAATCTCTCTATCATTCGATTCGACTTTCAAACTATATTTGATTTCACAATTCTGAATTTAATCTGTAACTCAAACTCTGAGTCCGGATTCATTTATCCGGCTCGAAGGACCAAAATTATGTACAAACTTATCTTAAGTCTGGACTCGTGAATATATATGTGAGGAAGCAACACATTGAAACGACTTTCGTTGAATTTTGAATCTTGTTTTAATATCAAATAAAGAAATCAATCGGCAGAAGTAATCAAAAGAATACCAGTATACACCGCAAGGGCAAGGGAAACTGCCGAAAAACCTTGCCAGTATTCTTTACAAAATTATACATATCGAATATATGAACATCAATCATAAGAAAACATGTGAATAGAATATAAATCATAAATGGCAGTATAAATCAGAATCAGTACATATAAATATATCCGCGCTCTAAGCGGCGTTATCGGTTATACATAACATATTGAAATTCAATCATAAACATTAGAATCATAAACGCAATATACATAATATAAACCATATAATCAGAGAATAAACCAATCTTGAAAGAAACTTAGTGGACTGTAACTTCATAAATCAACTGAATGAATATATACTAATTTTAATGACTGTTGTAATAAAATCATAAACTCTCGCAATAATACTACAACTTATTTTGAATACGAATTGTACTTGAAATCACATCTCAATGAAGAAATCACAGCTCGTTTCGTTAGTCTCATCGACAGATTAGAACTTGTCAATTTTACAATATCTCGAAAGCAGTAACGCTGTTCCGTTAAGAAATACAGCAACAGTTGGTTATACCAACACGTTCTCAAGTCAAAGATTGATCCGATTCTCAAACACAGAAATGCCGCAATGAATACAAAAGAAATATGATATATACCTTGCAAGGTCGCATACGCAGTGATCGAGCGCTCGATTGTGAACAAAGGAAAGAAAGAGATAGAATATACCATCACGTTCGTTTCGACACGTAACAAAGAAAAGAAAGGAAAGTCATGAACGTTCATCTCAAGATGTGCGTAACTAGCGCAGCGATACGCATAGGTATCTCGTCAGTGAATTACACGTTTACACGTGTCTCGCTCCTTGCTCGGTTACGAAGCACTTCTAGGCTTCGTAGAAAGAAATGAGACAGATCTGAAAGCGAACCGACGGATTAGTACTTCTAGACGTAATCCTCGGCATTACCGCATCAGAGTCAGTCTCCTTACCTCATGTATGAATTCTCTCGGTGCCTACTAGAGAGGACACCGAGATACCGCTCGTAAGAATAGAATATCCGTCCTCGGGTATACCGGGAGGATCGTCTCGATAAGATGGCGACGGCGTTACGCCGTCCCACCTCTCAATCTCGAAGTCAGTCGGTCCCATCCAAGTCCGTAATCTCCTCGGTTCCTCTGGATCGGAAGATTGGCTAGACGGTATGTCTGTGGTAATCTGTTTCGCACTCGCAACGAGAAATATGACTCGACTGTTACACAAAGATTCTCAGGAATCGACACGCGTACGTCGTCACTGTTCGACGACCGTAACCGGAATAAGGAAATCGTTCCTCCTTTTCGGTATGAACATTCCGAGTTCACCCGCTCCGACTTGTCTAATTTCAAGCGTAGCGAGCCAGGAAGTGGCGCCGCCCACCTTCCGTGGTGCGTTCACGAGAGCCATCCGATTCGAGCTATGATTTCTGCCTTACCGCCTTTCGGTCGGTAACTCATTCGAATAATACAACCTTTTCTGAACAGTGCGTCTACATCTATCCGCTATCGTAACACTGCGATCGTAGTCGTAAGCAAAGAAGCTCTCGTAAACAATATATCTATGTTAATATATCTATAAACACACTTTTCTTCGCACGTGGAGAAGGCTGACAAATTAGGTTACTGTTGTAACGCTAGACAAGCGTCGTAATCGTTAAGCTTGGTCTACAATGAGTTGTATCGTGTCATAAGTCATAATCCAGACAGCACACATGTCTACTAAAAACATCTTAAAGACATCTTTACGATATCTTTTAGACATGCGTGCTGTCTAGAAAGTCATAGGGCACGTGTTAGAACCAAATTTATCAACGTAGAATCTTGATAAGACGACAACTCAGCAATCGTTCTGCTGAACGCGGCCATAGTCATAACCGCGCTAGTGCTACACTCTACTACTCTCGTTCAACACGGATTCAGTTTCAGTGCAGTCGGGCGTCGTAAGTCATAGATCTTAAATATTCCCCAAGTGCCAATATTTTTTTATAAATAACTTTTAAATTGCACAAACGTGTAGATCCCACATTTATTAACATACAGTTAAATTTTTAAATTTTTCTTGTGGATTGCGATTTTCAAGACAACTACCTTAAACAAAATACACGTAAAAATGTAAACAAATGATTTTTTTCTCAAAATCTATGAGGAATATCGAAGAAACTCAAGAGATCAAAGTTGTAGATATGATTAAGATCTACAAAAAACGTTTTTTGTCATTTTTTCTTAAAATTTATAATTTTCGAGATATTTACAAAAAACTGTGATATCTGGTTAATATATTAGTCAAAGGAATGAATTATGCAATGTATACGCGTTTGATTACTATATTGTTTTGATTTTTATCAGCGCTATAACCATTTTGCTTCCTTATAGAGGAAGCTTTGTTTTCGTAAAAAAGTTTTTTTTTTAGTTGCCGCTGCCAATGTGTTCAGAATGTTCTAAAACGTCGAAAAATAGCAATTTCAAAAAATGTCCGTATGTGTGTATGTATGAGTGTGTGTGTGTGTGTATGTGCCAAATTTACCGAAATTTCTATAACTCCAGAACTGATTAACCAAATCATAACGAATTATATATGAAATAGTGGTAGAAAAGACTGAAAAATATAATAGAATTAGAAAAATTGCCAATATTTTAAAATTTTATCTTTTAAGGGCTACATCTCAAGTCTCAATAATTGAGACTTTTCACAAATTGATGTTTTTCGATTATTTAGTATTAATTATTGGCAACTTTTCTAATTCTATCATATTCTTCAGTCTTTTATACCCCTATTTCATACATAATTCTTTAAGATTTGGTTGATTAGACCCAACTTTATAAGGCTTTTATGTATGTACGGATTCTTCGAAATTTCAAACGTCTGTAACTCAAGAACTAATCAACCGAATCTTAAAAAATTATATATGAAATAGAGGTAGAAAAGACCTAAGAATATAATAGAATTAAAAAAAGAATTGCCAATATAATAAAGAAGTGTGCAAATAAGACTCTTGCACATTGTCCTATGTACAGATTCCCCGAAATTTTAAAAGGCTGTAATTCAAGAACAAATTAACAAAATATTAAAGAATAGTATATGAAATAGGAGTAGAAAAGACTGAAGAATATAACAGAATTAGAAAAAAATTGCCAATATAATAAAAAAGTGTACAAATTAGAAATTAGCACATTGCTTCTTCATCATTTTATAATTAGATCATTGAATTTGGCGATAATTGTTAAAAGGGTTCTTTTTTAATAAAATTTGGAATCTTTGGAGAAATGTTCTTGGTTGCTCTAACTTCCGCAAATATTGAGACATCGGTCTGAATTTTTTTAATTGATAGAGTATATCATTTAAGGAAGGTTGGTATTGAATTTGGCGATGATCGGTAAAGTTCTTTTTTTTATAAAATTTTAAATTTTTTGAGAAATGCCCGTGGTTGCTCTAACTTCCGCAAAGGACCCCGCACGGAAAAATGGATCCCGGTCAAATTGGATGAAAATTTAGTATGATGTAGTTCAGGACGTCCTGATGAAAAGTGTCTATGAGCACAAAGTAAAAAAATGGACAGTTTTCGAGTTACAGAGCATGAAACATCGAAAAAATGGGTTTTATCGGCTCATGGTAGTCCTTAATGTGTACGGTCAATACGGTCATGCTGTGTGTGCCTGTGTGTGTATGTGTGTGTGTGTGTATGGATGTCTGGGTGATTATAATAAACCAAAAAACTAATTCTCTAATAACCTAATAATTCAGTAACTCAAAAAATTCCTTACTTTTGAAGCGGCGGCGGCAATATCATTTCTATAATATAGATTCATATATAATTATCACGTTCGCTGGCGCGTGATAGGATATATGTTTAAAACATAACTGAAAACAGAGTCGACTCCTGGCGAAGGTATCGCTATTCCTGTGCGGCAGCGAACGTGTTAACCGTGTATGTTTGTGGATATGCAATTCGATATGTTTTTCTGTGTATATGGACGTAGATATATGTAGTTTCGATGAATGTCAGGTATTGCTTTTATTCAAACGACATCTATTTTGATTAAGAAAAGTTAATTAATGTTCGTAATATTAAGGCAGTTACTTTGTTCAAAGTTGATAATTCTCTATTTTACTTTTTCAAAGTATTATGAAGTACTTATTCTTTGAACCTTTTCTTTGCAACTGCAGATTAGCAGTCGCCGTCACATATAAGTGATCGTGGTTTCACTAAGAACGATTATATGCACCTAAGAATTGGTATCTTCAGTGCACAATTTGAGTGATTATTATGGTATCGTTATACATGAGACATATATAATCAGGTTAGTAAAATACGAAACAGTTATTTCTAAACGTTAACTGAAAACGCTTAAGTCTCAGATTTGTACGATTCCCAAAGAGTCGAGAATTCACATTTGAGAATCGTACAAATCTGAGACTTAAGCGTTTTCAGTTAACGTTTAGAAATAACTGTTTCGTATTTTAATAATCCGATTATATGTATATGTCTCACGTGTAACGATACCATAATAATCACTCAAATTGTGCACTAAAGATACCAATTTTTAGGTGCATATGATCGTTCTTAGTGAAACCACGATCACTTATGTGACGGCAACTGCAGTTACAAAAAAAAAGGTTTAAAAAATAAGTACTTCATAATACTTTAAAAAAGTAAAATAAAAAATTATCAACTTCGGACAAAGTAACTGCCTTAATATTACAAACATTAATTAACTTTTCTTAATTAAAAGTTGTGGTTTAAATAAAGGCAATACTTGACATTTATCGAAACTGCATATATCTACGTCCGTATACACAGAAGAACATACAGAATTGGATGTCCACAAACATACACGGTTAACACGTTCGCTGCCGCACAGAAATCGCGACACCTTCGCCAGAAATCGACTCTGTTTAGTTATGTTTTGAACATATATCCCATTACGCTTCAGCAAACGTGTTAATTATATATAAATCTATATTATAGAAATGATTGCCACCGCCGCTTCAAAAGTAGGGAGTTTTTGAGTTACTGGGTTATTAGAAAATTAATTTTTTTGTTTATTATAATCACCCAGACATCCACACACACAAACACACACGCACGCACGCACGCATGCACGCACACACACAGGCACACACCAGCATGACCGTACACATTAAGGACTATCATGAGCCGATGAACCCATTTTTCCGATGTTTGACACTCTGTAACTCGAAAACTGTCCATTTTTGAACTTTGTGCTCATGGACACTTTTCATCAGGACGTCATCAACTACATCATACTAAATTTTCAACCAATTTGACCGGGATCCATTTTCCCGTGGTTTTGTGCGGGGTCCTTTAAGATATTGGACTATCTCTAATTTTTTAAAATTATTTTTGGCATTCTCGGCTGTTAAAAAAAAAAGAGGAAGAGAGAGAGAAAAGAGAAACAGGAAGAGAATAAGAGAAAAACAAAAAGAAAGACAGAGATAGAAAAAGAGAGAAATAAGATATTTATTGTAAACATAAATAATAAATAATATTTATTTTTGGGTAAATATATAGAGAAAGGTTCCTGATTATAAGATACCACATTTATTTTGTGTAATTGTCGGAAGTCTATGGGTAAAATTGAAAAATATAATTTAAGTCATTTTGAAAGGAATTTAATAAACTTCAAGATACTGAAATGTAAAATTTAATTTCAATAATAATTTCATAAATTTATTTTAGGTTGGCAATACAATCTTAACAACTCACTTAGTGTTTACACGTTATTGCATATTCTTGTAGCCCTTGTCGAGACGTTTTCAAAACACTCTTTCGTTCAGTCGATTTAAACTATGATTTGAGAGTTTTAAAGAATTATGATTTTATTAAGAGTGTAAAGCAATCAAATTTTCAGAAAAGTACTGGTTTTTTTAAACCATAATTAAAATTTACAAAAACTTTACTTAAAAGAAAACGTTGTTAAAATTGCCAATAACTCCTCATAGTTTTGAAGTGTGCAAGTAGAAACTTGCACATTGCTTTCTCAGTTTTTAAGTGTGCAAGTAGAAACTTGCACATTGCTTCCTCACAGTTTTTAAGTGTGCAAGTAAAAACTTGTACATTGCTTTGTCATAGTTTTTAAGGGGTTATAGCAGTAAAAAATTTCTCAAAAATCGATTTTTCAAAAATGACGTTTTTGGAAAGTATATAATCTTATAAATATTCCCTCAAAGTTTCAAGTCGATCGGATCAAAATTCGCGGAGTTATGGGCTTTTATGTATAACCAATTATTGTCGAATTAGCTGCATATATCGCTGCCTGCGTATTTAATGAAGGTACAGGAGCACTATTATCGATTATATACTTCAGACAACATGCATGTCTCAAATCGGGACATATGACGTCAAAAAGACGTCATTAAGACATCTTTAAGACGTCTTATGATGTAACGTCTCTAAGACGTCTTAATGATGTCCTTAAGACGTCTTATGTCCCAATTTGAGACATAATGTGTACTGGGACTCCATGGGAGTGAGTATCGGCCGAAACGGTTACGAAGTAGTTCAGGGAAATTAGGATTTTTCTGCGGAATAATTCGCAAGTAGCTAAATTTTTGCATGGACCTTTATTTTGTCGGTAAAAACAATATGTGAAAAGTCCCCATCGATGTGACCCCTGCTAAAAATTTTACAGAGGGTCAAAGGTAAAGAAAAACAGTTTTTCGCGAATATCTCTTTATTTATTAGTCCTACGGCAAAAATAGTTGTTACAAAATTTGTAGCTTATAAAATTCTCTGCAAAAAATGTTCTATAAGTTTTTTTCGTACAGGCAATACTTTTCACGTAATAAATTTTGCAAGATATACGCTGCGCGGTAAATTTACGGAGCGCGCTGACAGACGTCAAATAAATTGAAGCGTCGCACGCGCGCACAAAAAATGTCATATCTTTTGAACGAATCATCGTACAGAAATGATCAAAGAATCTTTGAAAAGCTGAGACTTTCAGCTTTTTAATGCGATTTGGTTCGTTATTCTACGACAATTTTTGAAAATTGTACGATGGTTTAAACAAATTGTTACATGCATTTTTTGCCTTTTTTCATAAAATCAGCCACAAGTAGGTTCCAAATTGTTTTAAAAAAAAACGCCAGCAGGATATTACAGTATATGCTTCATACTTTGAACCTACCAGAGGAAAAAAATTACAAAAATTTTTTTCTTTAAAATCAAGCTATTGACATTTTCAGTAATTTTTAAAATTTTTGATAAAACGTTAAAATTAAAATCGTTATAAGTTGGCAAAAAATTGCGCTAAAAAATTTTTTTAAGAAGCAATCAAAAGCTTGAAATGTCTACTTTTAGGTCCTATATCGTAATATTCCTTATTTTCTTACATTTTTATTTATTTATGTAAATATGCGAGTTGCGAAAAATCTTGTTTAAACAAAGGACTATATATTTACTTATAGTAGTTTTGTATAAAAATTTACGTTTCTCAGGGCTAATGCACTGTTTTCCACATCACCTCGGAGGTACAGTGCTAAGCGCGTTTTTTTTTAACGTGGTGTCCCCATTAGGCCTAATCCACTGTTTTTCTAAGAGAAATGAAACAAATCAATTTCCATGGCAAACATTCTTTTGCAAACGTAAAAAAACACAAATTTTGCTATTAAGTCTCTGCTTCTTCTTCAATTCTTTCCGTTGGGTCGATATCCATAACTTCCGCGTCAACTTCTTCAATTTCCATGGCTTCCGCCAAGAAATCTGCAGGTTCGTCTTCGTAGCTATCGATATAGCATTCTTCGATTGCATCAGGTGCTGCGTTGAGGCAAGACTGGCCATGGCAATGTCCACACACTGCTGAACATTCTAAACCCATTTTCCTGCAGCCACAGTTAAATCCGCAACTTTTTGAGCAGTTGCAAGAAATGGAGTTTAACAGAGTATCCGGAGCAGGTGGTAGCAAAGATGGAATCGGCTCCAAAATATTATTTCTTCTTATCCATCCCCAGTCTTCAGGATTGAGATCGCTTAGGAACGATCTCAATCCTAAACACTAGGGATGGATAAGGAGAAATGATATTTTTTGGATTCGATTCCATCTTTGCTACCACCTGCTTCGGACACTGTTAAATTCCATTTTTTTCAACTGCTCGAAAAATTGCGAATTCAACTGTGGCTGCAGGAAAATGAGTTTAAAATGTTCAGCAGTATGTGGACATTGCCATGGCCAGGCTTGCCTCAACGCAGCACCTAATACAATCAAAAAATCTACGAAAATAAATTTCCAGATTTCTTGGCGAAAACCATGGAAATTAATTTGTTTTATTTCTCTCAAAAAAACAGTGAATTAGACCTAATGGGGACATCACGTAAAAAAAACGTGCTTAGCACTGTACCTCAGAGGTGGTGTGGAAAACAGTGTATTATCTCTGAGAATCGTAAATTTTTATACAAAACTACTATAAGTAAATATATAGTCCTTTGTTTAAACAAGATTTTTTGCGACAACTCGCATATTTACATAAATAAATAAAAATGCAAGAAAATGAGGAATATTACGATGTAGGACCTAAAAGTAGATATTTCAAGCTTTTGATTACTTTTCTTAAAAATTTTCTAGCGCAATTTTTTGCCAACTTATGACGATTTTAATTTTAACGTTTTATCAAAAATTTTAAAAATTACTGAAAATGTCAATAGCTTGATTTTAAAGAAAAAAATTTTTATAATTTTTTTCCTCTGGTAGGGTCAAAGTATGAAGTATATACTGTAATATCCTGCTGGCGTTTTTTTAAAAAACAATTTGGAACCTACTTGTGGCTGATTTTATGAAAAAAGGCAAAAAATGCATGTAACAATTTGTTTAAACCACCGTACAATTTTCAAAAATTGTCGTAGAATAACGAACCAAATCGCATTAAAAAGCTGAAAGTTTCAGCTTTTCAAAGGTTTTTTGGTCATTTCTGTACGATGATTCGTTCAAAAGATATGACATTTTTTGTGCGCGCGTGCGACGCTTCAATTTATTTGACGTCTGTCAGCGCGCTCCGTAAATTTACCGCGCAGCGTATATCTTGCAAAATTTATTACGTGAAAAGTATTGCCTGTACGAAAAAAACTTATAGAACATTTTTTGCAGAGAATTTTATAAGCTACAAATTTTGTAACAACTATTTTTGCCGTAGGACTAATGAATAAAGAGATATTTGCGAAAAACTGTTTTTCTTTACCTTTGACCCTCTGTAAAATTTTTAGCAGGGGTCACATCGATGGGGACTTTTCACATATTGTTTTTAACGACAAAATAAAGGTCCATGCAAAAATTTAGCTACTTGCGAATTATTCCTCAAATTCGACATTTTTTTGTCTAATTTCCCTGGACTAAAGAAAGAAGACGAGAAACGCATAAACATCTCCGACAAGAGAGCGCGAGAGAGCACCCGGGGGGGGGGGGGGGGGGAAGAATGCTTCGTAGGCAAAAACAAATTGACGTTTTGGAGGCAGCATCTACATCTGAAGGCCTTCTGTATGGGCCTGGAATAGATGACTCTGTGTAAGTTAAAAAATAAATGTTTTAATTACGTGTAATCAGCTTTTAAAACTTTAAACGCGTTTTTCTCAAAACTACGTTTTCAAAGTCGGTGAGCAAGATATCTCAAAAACTACTGCATCAATCTTTCTGCAATTTTTTGTGCTTTTTTATGATATAAATATCTAGTAATTAATCGAAGGATTTTTTTTTCAATGTATACTTTAGATTTGATAAACGAAAAATGTCCGTTTTTTTCGCAAAAATCGAGATTTTAATTTTAAACACCCGCCATTTTGTTTTAATTGAATGTTTCGGAAATTCCTTCGATTAATCACAAGATAAACTAATATACTAACGAAATCTTTCTGGTTTTTTGATTACAGATAACCTGGTCCTGAACGGCAGTGCTCACCACAAAAGTACTTTTGAAAAAGTGCTTCCCGGACATTGGCTGCAACTTTTTTTTAAATAAATATTTTTATACGAAAAAAATACTGAATGTTCTTCAAATGGCACTTTTTCAAATACCAAACTTCTGTACAAATATATGCTTATGATTTTTCAGAAAAAATTCTCAAAAAATTCGCTCTTTTTCGGCCTCTTTTACTGCTATAACCCCTTAAGTGAGCAAGTAGAAACTTTGACATTGCTTTATCATAATTTTTAAGTATACAAATTAGAAACTTGTACATTGCTTTCTCATAGTTTTTAAGTGAGCAAGTAGAAACTTGCACATTGCTTTCTCATAGTTTTTAAGTGTGCCAGTAGAAACTTGTACATTGCTTTCTCATAGTTTTAACGTTTCACTCTCAACATAAATTATAATTAAAATAAAAATAAGAAACCTGTCAATTCTTCTTTTCATCTAAAATCTCGATCTTCTTTTCATTTTTTATAGTTTGTATAGTTATACAAACTATAAAAAAACCATAACATATTGCATTTTAGCATCTATTGCAAATAATAAATAAAATAACGTCAATCCTTTAACTAAAAAAAGTAAACATTTAAGTATAAGAAATGAACGGTAACGATAACATATTGCTATTGCATTGCATTTTTGAGTTATAAAATTTAAAAGTAGGTATTTAAAAAAATACCTAATATGCAATGACTTTAATGCAATTGCAATATGTTATCGCTAAAGTTCATTTCTTTGTACTTAAATGTTTACTTTTTTTTAGTTAAAGGGTTAACGTTATTTTATTTAATATTTGCAATTGGCGCTAAAATGCAATATGTGTTACGATTTATTTTTTATAGTTTGTAGTTTTTAAATAAAAAAAAATTAAGGTTTTTTATTTTTATTTCATTTATAATTTATGTTGAGAGTTAAGCATGAAATTACTTAATAAGAATTGGAAAGAAACCAAAGTATTATATATTAAATTTAAATATTATTAACTAGAACTACTGACCTTCTATGAGTTATAAATATATATTATTAATTTAAAATGTTAAAATGTAAAGTCAGTCAATATCTACTAACAAGGGGAGGACCAGAATTGAGAACGTCATTTTGAATGAATCTTATACCAAATTGTAGGATTTGACGAGCACTTTCCAAAACACCCCGGTTTTGGCCGTATCCAGACAGAAATATTTAAGAAAATTTTATTTTTATTAGTTGCTCAAGCATGGAATCAATGTATATACATGTATGTACATTGATCTCATGGTTGTGTGTGCAACTAATAAAAATCAAATTTTCTTAAAATCTACTGTCTGGATACGTCCGGGGTGTTTTGGACTATCCAAAGTGCTCGTCGAATCCCCTTGTAAGACTACTTTGAGTAAAGAAGTTTTATGCTATCTAACAAACTACTTTCAAAATTATAGCATATTTCAAAAGTGTTAATTTTTGATAGAGGTATCGCGTTTACGTCGCAAGAATTTCAAGATTTTTTAAACAAATATAATCCTACATTGATCCCATCCCATACTTGCGCAACTAATAAAAATAAAATTGTCTTAAAATTTACTGTCTGGATACGGTCAAAACTGGGGTGTTTTGGAAAGTGCTCGCTGAATCCAACAATTTGGTATAAGGTTCATCCAAAAATGGCGTTTTCAATTCTGGTCCTCCTCTTGTAAGTAGTCTTTATTGTATTAATTGTTATTTAATATCCAAAAATAAATATTCTTCTAAAATAATACCTATCTTATCATTTTTATAATAGCAAAAAATTTAAATATTCACGCAGATGAAAGCTATCAAGTATTTGTTGCTCGTTTAAAACATGTTCTTTTTGTTTCATGTTTTTTTGTTACTTTAGTTTAAAACACAAATAAAACATAAAACATTGTTTAAAAAAAAAACAGTTTTTTGTTTAAAATAAAAAAACATGTTTTTTGCCAACCCTGATTTTTAACTATGCAAATTATAAATTTGCACATTGCTTAATCAACATTTTATTTCGTTCATAAAGCTTCCTCTATGAGGAAGCCAAATTAATAAATATCCACTAATAATTATACATCAAAGAAAAAACGAGTTTCCTCATAGAGGAAGCTTTATGAGCGAAATAAAATGTTGATTAAGCAATGTGCAAATTTATAATTTGCATACTTAAAAATTGTGAGGCAGTAATGTACATACAAAGTTTCTAATTTGTATACTTAAAAACTATATGAGAAAACAATGTGCAAGTTTCTACCTGATCACTTAAAAACTATGAGAAAGCAATGTACAAGTTTCTACTTGCACACTTAAAAACTATGAGAAAGCAATGTGCAAGTTTCTACTTGCTCACTTAAAAACTATGAGAAAGTAATGTACAAGTTTCTACTTGCACACTTTTTGTGCATTGTTGTAACAATTTAAAAAAATTATTTATTTAACAAATTGTTTAAGGTAGTTCTGTCGCAAACTCACTTTCTTAGGAATCTTTTAAAATTTGAACAGCATATTAATGTAAACACGCTCTACACACCTGTAAAATTAGAAAAGGATTGACCGTACCGAAGTTGAGATAATTGAAATCAAAGTTAGCACTTTTTACATGTATTGTAGGACAAAAACGGGTTCCGATATCACGTTTCTAATTGTAGCGATCAAACTGCTCTTACGATTTTTATGAAAAATAAGAAGACGATAGAAGAGACTTGTAAAAATATACTCACAAAAATTCAAGACCTTTGACCGTCTAGTGTCGAAGTAATAGATACGTAAGATATACAATTTCTCAATTTCTAATTGTGGCGAAAGCCGAAGTGCCACATGTGCGCCACATGTACACAGCACACACTTGCGCGCGGCACAGGAGCTATTCACTCTACACGCCAACACATGCTACCGAAACCAGTTTTGGGCACATCACTGTGGTAGAGTGTATCTGTATATGTACTTGTTCTGTGTGTGGAGGGACAGAACTGTCCAAAAGTATTCAGCCTGTAACCATAGGTAGTCGGATGTTTTCGTGTTGACTTAGAGTATAAACTTTTGGATCCTATTGTCGCGACAGATCTACCTTAAAAAAATAAATATTTTTTATTAACATTATTTTTGCAAATTAAGAACATGTATGTTATAATAGTAAATAAATTGTAACACAAATATATAATATATCAAAATTGTGAGGTGATTAGATAGAAAATACTCGGTTTGACTTGATTTTTTACTTTACTTTTAAAATTAAAATCAAAATCAAAAACAAAAAAGTATTGACAAGAAGTGATGTTTTGTTGAAAA
The DNA here is from genome assembly GCA_030770355.1 of Harpagoxenus sublaevis. NCBI lineage: Eukaryota > Metazoa > Arthropoda > Insecta > Hymenoptera > Formicidae > Harpagoxenus > Harpagoxenus sublaevis. Next base: position 39,897 of record JASTWR010000624.1, on the reverse strand, counting down.
ATTGTCTTTTATTTGTATAATTTGTAAGGGAGAGTTAAATGCGTCTCCCTTACAAATTATACAAATAGAAGACTATTTTTCAACAAAACCACTTCTTGTCAATACTTTTTTAATCTTGATTTTTATTTTAATTTTGAAAGTAAAGTAAAAAATTACTCTACAAAATAACTAGGGAATCACAGTGATAAGCGATCACTTTTCGTATTACTTTAAATCATTATAGGTCCTTACTTGACACAAGGAAGAAAAAAACTGACATGCGATGCGGAGTACGGTTGAAACGCGCAAACATACATGAACAAGAAAGATCAAATCAAACCGGGTATTTTCTATCGGATCATCTCACAATTTTGATATATTATATATTTGTGTTACAATTTATTTACTACTATAACATACATGTTCTTTATTTGCAAAAATAATGTTAATAAAAAATATTTATTTATTTAAACAATTTGTTAAAATAATTTTTTTCGAATTGTTACAACAATGCACAAAAATGGTTATAGCACTAAGAAAAATCAAAACAATGTAGTAATCAAACGCGTATACATTGCATAATTCATTCCTTTGACTAATATATTAACCAGATATCACAGTTTTTTGTAAATATCTCAAAAATTATCAATTTGAAGAAGAAATAACACAAAAGTTTTTTGTAGATCTCAATCACATCTACAACTTTGATCTCTTGAGTTTTTTCGATATTCCTCATAGTTTTTGAGAAAAACTTATTTTTTACATTTTCACGTGTATTTTGTTTAAAAAAACAGAACGGCAAAGGCGATTTTTGTCGATCTTGGATATGTTATTCAGTATACTTTTCTGAAAATTGTAAGCCTAAAAACGTGCGTGGTGCAATTTTGTCCGGGTTGACCTTTTTTCCCGTATCTCGCCTGTACTAACAATAAGTCATACAGGCTTATGCGCAGGCGTATGACTAAGCTTCATATTACATTTATTTTACGGTTATTACTTATTAACTGTCAAGGAAAAGAGATAAATCTCGGAGTATTTTCGAAGTGTACTAAAGTGATCTCTCTCTGAAGTGTTATTTTATACAAATATCTTTTTAATTGGAAATGGCACGTAAGAATTTTCAACGTTTTATTTCTCGCTTCTGACGTCACTTTAATATGACCGCGACGAGTACCCAGGAACCTTAATGCATATATTAATATATATAAGACAGAGATATAGGTACATAAATTATTATATACAATTTAAGACATATATAGGGGAAATATGGACCAGTCGCATAATGGATTACCGTTGTTTAAAAACACCTACTGTAGCTAACAAAGTGAAACTACTCGCAAATGATACTTTGCACCGCCGCGCGCCATCTCGTTAGTCGGTCGTAGCAAAATTAGGGCCAAAGCACATAACATGGCGTAGCGATCTACGACAGTTGTATAGTTGTAAACGTAAGCAACGCACAAGGTTTGGCGTAGTCTGTTGTGTCGTATATGGAGGTGCCAGCTTACGCAGCTAGCTGGCACTATACAACTGTCGTAGATCGCTACGCCACGTTATGTGCTTTGGCCCTTACTCGCGCGCACGTGTAAGTGGCGGCTATTTTGTGATTTTGTCTGCATTCTATGTAAATTTTCGGTAAGCTTCGTAAGCTCTTAATAAAAAAAATTATACTATTTCATGTTAGCAAAAACGTTACATAATATGATTCAAGTATTAGTTTATATTAAAAATTGTTATAATTTAGATTATTGTTTGCCAATTGGACTTTAATCCATATTAAAACCTTGCGGTCCATATTATAATACTTGTTTTCAAATTTCGAATTTTGTGACATTTGAGAAAAAATACGTTTTTGTTTGTTTTTTGTTTCTTTGTGAAGAAAATTCAACGTTTCTGTGTCACTTAATTATAACAGTTATATTAAGACGTCTGTGAAGTTGGCCCCACTTTTTCAAAATTTGGAAAAAATTATTAGAGTTCTGGATGCCCCAGCAAGAGTTCTAGAGCTCTCTATCGATTTTAGAAAGAGTTCCGTCAATTAAAGTGACGAAAACACCATTTAAAAAAGAGAGGGGGCTATAACTTCACGGCGCCCCTCATTTTTGAAAAAATTAATTTTTTATAGTGGATTCGGAAGTATTTCGAAGAGTTCTAGAGTTTCCTATAGGTTTTAGAAAGAGTTCCGTTGAAATAACCCCAAAAATAAAAAATTAAAAAGAAATTATATTTAAAAAAAAATTATTTTTATGGTGGATTCGGAAGTATTTCGAAGAGTTCTAGAGTTCTCTATAGATTTTAGTAAGAGTTACGTGCAAATAACCCCAAAAATCGATAATAAAGTGAATAAATATTGATCGTAGCGGCTTTCTCGGGGTTTAAAAATTTTTTAAAGAATGAATCAATAATGCTAATTGCCGGAACTCCTTGGAAAGCGTTAGAAGACATTTAGAACTACACGAAAAATATAACATAACTCCTGGAACTGTCGAAATCAGCCAGCGCCTCACTCATATACTCGTAAATCCGGTTTTTTCGGGGTTTAAAAATTGTTTAAAAAATGAATTAATAATGCTAATCGCCGGAACTCTTTAGAAAACGTTAGAAGACATTCAGAACTACGCGAAAAATATAACAGAACTCCTAGAACTGTCAAAATCAGACAGCGCCTCACACATATACCCGTAAATCTTGATTTCTCGGGGATTAAAAATTGTTTAAAAAATGAATCAACAATGGTAATCGCCGGAACTCCTTGGAAAACGTTAGAAGACATTCAGAACTACACGAAAAATATAACATAACTCTTCGAACTGTCGAAATCAGCCAGCGCCTCACTCATATACTCGTAAACCAGGCTTTTTCGGGGTTTAAGGGGATCCTGCACCCGTCTGTATACCGACATTTTTTTGGGCGGATAAATCTTTGAATTGGCTTTACAGAATCGAAATACTCTTTTACACAATTAAAGTACGCATAAAAATGAAGGGCGCTCTTGACGAGTACTTATCAAAATCGAAAAATAATTAAAAATCTCACTTATTTTTGGCACGTACAGCTGAAACCTAATAACAATATTTGATGAATACAAAAATTGTACAGTTAATTCATGCAAAAGGGACCAAGGGCGTGCTAGCGACAACATGTAGGAACAATATCATGCAAGTAAAACTAAGATTCCAAGCGTAAAAGAAAAGATTTTTTTGACCAAAGTTTTATAAATGCAGAGGCGCACATGCATGCATGGCGATGCAATCTGACAAGGACAGATGTATCCGTTAGACAAGGACAGGTATAGATCGGTAACATAGAAAACATAGAAAACTATGATAAATTATCGACATTTTTAGTTCCGTGCTAGATGATGGCGCTTTCACGCTGGAGTTCGCCTATCACTGCAGGATCCCCTTAAAAATTGTTTAAAAAATGAATTAATAATGCTAATCGCCGGAACTCCTTGGAAAACGTTAGAAGACATTCAGAACTACACGAAAAATATAACAGAACTCCTAGAACTGTCGAAATCAGCCAGCGCCTTACTCAGATACTCGTAAATCCGACTTTTTCGGGGTTTAAAAATTGTTTAAAAAATGAATCAATAATGCTAATCGCCAGAACTATTTGTTAAACGTTACAAGACATTTAGAACTACACGAAAAATATAACAGAACTCCTAGAACTGTCGAAATCAGCAAGCGCCTTACTCATATACTCGTAAATCCGGCATTTTCGGGGTTTATAAATTGTTTAAAGAATGAAACAATAATGTTAATTACCGAAACTTCTTGGAAAACGTTAGAAGACATTCAGAACTACACGAAAAATATAATAGAACTCCTAGAACTGTCGAAATATCAGCAAGCGCCTCACTCATATACTCGTAAATGCGGGTTTCTCGGGGTTTAAAAATTGTTTAAAGAATGAAATAATAATGCTAATTGCCGAAACTCCTTGGAAAATGTTAGAAGATATTCAGAACTACACGAAAAATTTAACAGAACTCCTAGAACTGTCAAAATCAGCAAGCGCCTTACTCATATACTCGTAAATCCGGCTTTCTAGGGGTTTAAAAATTGTTTAAAGAATAAAATAATAATGCTAATCGCCGGAACTCTTTGGAATTGGAAAACGTTAGAAGACATTCAGAACTACACGAAAAAATTAACAGAATTCCTAGAACTGTCGAAATCAACAAGCGCCTTATTCATTGCAATTAGCATTATTGTTTCATTCTTTAAACAATTTTTAAACCATGAAAAAGCCGGATTTACGAGTATATGGGTAAGGCGCTAGCTGATTTCGACAGTTCTAGGAGTTCTGTTATATTTTTCATGTAGTTCTAAACGTCTTGTAACGTTTTCCAAGGAGTTCCGGCGATTAGCATTATTGTTTCATTCTTTAAACAATTTATGAACCCCAAAAAAGCCGGATTTACGAGTATATGAGTGAGGCGCTGGCTGATTTCGACAGTTCTAGGAGTTTTGTTATATTTTTCGTGTAGTTCTGAATGTCTTCTAACATTTTCCAAGGAGTTCCGGCGATTACCATTATTGATTCATTTTTTAAACAATTTTTAATCCCCGAGAAATCAAGATTTACGGGTATATGTGTGAGGCGCTGGCTGATTTCGACAGTTCTAGGAGTTATGTTATATTTTTCGTGTAGTTCTGAATGTCTTCTAACGCTTTCCAAGGATTTCCGGCGATTAGCATTATTGATTCATTCTTTAAACAATTTTTAAATACCGAGAAAGCCGCTACGATCAATATTTATTCATTTTATTATCGATTTTTGGGGTTATTTGAACGGAACTTTTACTAAAATCTATAGAGAACTCTAGAACTCTTCAAAATACTTCCGAATCCACCATAAAAATAATTTTTTTAAGAATGATTTTTTTTTAATTTTTTCGAAATAGTTCCAAAACCACCATAAAAATTGATTTTTTCAAAAATGAGGGGCGCCGTAAAGTTAGCCCCCCCCCATTTTTAAAATGGTGTTTTCGTCATTTTAATTGACGGAACTCTTTCTAAAATCGATAGAGAACTTTAGAACTCTTGCTGGGGAATCCAGAACTAATGATTTTTTCCGAATTTTGAAAAAGTGGGGCCAACTTCACAGACGTTATATTAATACTGATTAAAATAAACGAGGTTGATTCTACAGTATTTAAGGTGGTTCATGCATTTAGGTCATATGTAGTTAGCCCGGAAAATGTGATATGAAATGAAAGGTTAACGTTCTTAGAGTGTGTCTGTAAAATTTCGGATTTTTTAACCGATTGGTTCCGGAGATATATGTTTGTAAACTTTGCCAATTTAACGCGGTGGGGGTAGACCCTATGCGAAAAACGAGGCTAAAGCGCTTATGCTGCAGAAATTGCAATACTTCAAAAATAGATGAACGAACCAAAAACTGACGAAACGATGCAATAAACATTGTGTAAGATACTGGACGAAAGCCCGAGTTCATTGACCGAACCATATAATAATAAAACGTAATTTTTGATTGACTAAATCGACAACACGGAACTGATGGCTGGACTCGAGCGGCACTAGCGGCAGCTTGGCAACGTCGCACGTGTCAGCTGATGCGTAAGGCGCATACTTATCTCAAAACATTCAACGTTTTCCACGTTTGTGCACGTTTGTCTCGAAACTTCCCTTACGTCGAGGCTGCTCGCTCATATTTGACAATTGTACGTAAAGGTTATTTAGATCGCGGCGACGAAGACTGTTTACCACGCGTGCTGCTGACTGGTCGTGTATACCGACCGTGCTCACAACTCTAATAAAAGAAGTGACTTTCGTCTCAATATTTTAATTACGTAGAGGTCGTATAACATTAAAAATGTCATAAATAATAAATCTAATTATATGCTGATTTTTACGGACAAAAATCACACTTATTTATCACTAATAAAAATAGTTGCCCATTTGACTTGCAAGTACTGCACGAGAACCACCTTAATAAAAATTTATTTTAAAAATCCTTATGGTCCATATTTGGGGAAATTTTCTATATATTTTCTTAAATTAAATTTTCAGGGGCCCGACAATTATATCACTGATTACCATTTATAATTTAAATATTTGATTACTTTGTTTTTATTGTTAGTGTTAAAAAACATTTGTGCTATTATTTATATTTTCCTCTTGAAAATTAAACTATTTTACATATAGGTATATTATGCTTCATTTTTTCGCTAGTGTCACAGCCTAATATTATTACCGTTATAGGACGAAGATGAAAAAAATAACTTACCAATCTCACACTTTCTTCCAATAAATTTCCAATGCTCTCTACAAGATCCGTAAAGCTTGGACGTAGTGTCGGCTTGGCTTTCCAGCATTGTAACATTATATCATATACTTCGCGAATAGCATAGTCCGGCTGCTCCATTCTATAGCCCTCAATCAACTTTTGATACTGTTTCTCTGCCTCCATGCCGGGATAGGGCGTCTCAGCCAGCGTGAAAAATTCCCAAAGCACTATGCCAAAACTCCATATGTCGGATTGCGTCGAGAAAACTCGATCTCTTATCGATTCGATGGCCATCCATTTTATGGGCACCGGACCATCACCTTTTTTCTTATAATTGCCATCTTTATACATAGTCTTTGCTAAACCAAAATCGCAAATTTTCACTATGTTATCCTCGGCAAGCAAGATATTTCTTGCTGCCAGATCACCGTGCAATACCTGTAGAAATGTACATATTGTGAGGTATTAAAAATACGAATATCTGAACCTAGTCTAACAATAAGTAGGTAAATTTTATTTTGCGAATCCACAATTTTAAAAATCAAATTCTTTACTTTGTGTGCTTGAAATTAACTAATTCTAATTTATTCGGTTTATGCTCCATTTATTCATTAATTATATCGAGATTAAAATATCAGCGTTTGATATTGTTATGACCTCTTTTGGTATTTATGTGTGTCAAGGCTTGCCTTTCGTTGACTGAGATATTCCATTCCACGTGCTACTTGGAATGCCCAAGACAATAAATCTTGAGTGCAGATCGGTTTGAGATTTTGATCTTTGTAATCACCGTTGTAATTTGATCTCCATCCTGGTTGAGATAAATTACTACTGTTGACACAGCCGTCTGGCGACAAATTAATCTCTGGAGAGTCTGAATTCGTTCCCGGACAATAATGCACTACCACATCAGTATCTGAATTCACACTAAGGCTGCGAGAAAAGGACAATGCTGCATATTTTATCCTGTTGTATGGGCAGAAGAGAAAAGAAGAAACTTGTTAAACCACAGCCCCTTTCATGCACCGGTTTGTGTGCGTATGTGCCTTACTTATTGTTAGTACATTTTTATTAGCATACACTTCATAAATACAGATATGATTTCAAGAGTTAGAGTTCCTGAAATTTCTTATGCAGATTAAACTACTAATGGGAGATTTTTTGGCATTAGTATAGTTTACTTTATTAAAACCATATTTAACTAAAAATAAAGAACATAAGAGTATTAATTCTTCAATTTTAGTCCGATTAGTAGGGGAGACCGGGGCTAACTCGACACGATTTTTTCAAAGGCAATTTTCAACAACTAATTAAAATTTTCAAGCGAATTTAATGGTAAACATTTAAAGAGTGTTCCTTTAGGTACAAAATTGTATAAGTTTTGCTGTACGTCGCTTTGTTTTGCCCCCAGGAGAGGAAAAGTGACGCGAAGACAAATTTTCAAATTGAAAAATGCCGGGGCAAACTCGACACTTTGTCTAATCGATACGATTTGATCTAAAACTTATTTTTTTATTGTCTAAAAATAAAATACGTTGTTTATCGTGTATTTAGAAAGTACAAAAATTCGGAATAAAACAAAACAATCATTGGAAATGATGAGAAAAAAAATTGTTGAACTTTCAATTATTTTCCTCTGAACTCATGTCTGAAAAACAATTAAAGCGGAGTCTACAATGAAAATTTAAGGCGTAAAATTTAAGTTTTAAGCCTTAAGCCGTAAGAAATTGACAAATCACAGTCGAATATGAGAAGAATACCCGACTGTGATTTGTCAATTTCTTACAGTTTAAGGCTTAAAGCTTAAATTTTACGCCTTAAATTCTCATTGTAGACTCCGCTTAATGCAGGTAAACTCGCGATCGGCCATGCGTGCAATGTTGTCATGAGCCATGATAAACGACAATTTGTCTTGACACCCCGAATATTTATGCAGCATGTTTGATCTTTATTTTTTCCTTTTTACGGCAAGTACAGCTTCTTTCATTATTTCCTTATCTATCACTGGTCTTTTTCTATTGTATGTACAAACTATTTTGCTGCAAGCCAAAAGCAAATGACTTATTTACAACGCATTATCGAAATATATTAGTGTCGACTTTGCCCCGGTGGCGTGGTGTCGACTTTGCCCCAAACGTCGTTTTTCACTTTTGTCATTCCAAAAACATATAAATTTTGAAAATATGCAAAAACTATTATCGGATTCGTATAGAGCATCGAATTTGCCATCAAAATCACTTAATGGTAGATTTATAAGAGTAAAGCTCGATCAAAGAGTAGAAATTTTCGAGAGATCAGAAAAATTACTTTTTACCATCGAAAACGCTTATGTCGCACTAAAAGTTACACCATAACTCAGAATGTCACCAAATTCCGTTGACAACGCTGGCATATAAAGACGCATTTACCATAGGAAAGGCAAGTTTCTACGATAGATTTAAATAGGCAAAAAGCCTAGAGACAAGTTTGCCCCGGTGTCGAGTTAGCCCCGGTCTCCCCTATTTCCTCTAAGAAATTTTTTTATATGCACTGCATTTTATAAAAGCGATTTAAGATGCAACCAGTTTAGAATGCAGTCAGAAATATTTTCTAAATGTTATATTACAATACTTATTAATAAAGTAGGATAAGTGGGATAAGTGTGACAGTTAACGGTAATGGACTGTTAGAATATGACTGGTAGACAAACCTGTTATTACTACTGACGCTAACAGTTCTCATCAGTATATCCATACCGATAGTAAGATCGAGTTTTCCAGTCTTGGGATCGATTTGATTAATAAAATTGTTTCTATGTCGTAGCAGATAATTATGCAAATTTCCAAATCGGCAATATTCGACAATCACCAAAAGTTCGCCTATTATAACAATTTTAATTACTAACGCTTAATAACTATTGAACTTTATTCGTTTACTTTCAAAATTTGTTCAATTCACGGCGCATGCTTTCTTTTAAGAGAAACATATAATATAGCATTTAAACACCTAACGTAGTCTTTCATTTTTCAGTAATACATACGTTTGGAAATATTTTTAGTGCAAGCACCAAGAAGATTAACGACATTTAGATGCTTGCCAAGGTGCACCATAATTTTCAATTCACTCGCAAGTGCACGTACGTAAGTTGGATTAGTGGTTCGACGAACCATCTTCACGGCAACGGTAGTGACAGTTTCGTTTTCGCATATTCCTTGCGCTTCTGCCTTCATTACCACTCCAAACTCACCACTGCCCAATTGTTTTCCTAAAAAAAATAATTAGTCGAAATGACTACAGTATTAAATCGGATTGCTTGATATTTTTTATGGTATATAGAGCATAATCGCGCTTACCGAGTTTTAATCGTTCCCTTGGAAATTCCCACTTTTTATCGTAAGGAAGTAGTTCCGCTTGATCGTCAACCGTCAAATCTGGATTTAAACATTCTAAAGCACCTTCTTCAAAGTGCATAAGACCCGCTTCCATCAATTCTTTTCTCATTTTCTGTGTAACGATTTAATTTTAATTTAATTAAACCACATTCTCAATAAAACATTTTCTTACAATGTAATATTGAATTATATTTTAGATATTTAGTATATAAATTATAATGATTATGGAGTATACAATTTACCTTTTCACGCCGAACCTTAATTGTGAAAAAGATCGCTAAAATCACTAGGATAAAACCCATAATAGCTATTGAAGTAGCTAATATTATGTCAAGTTTGTGCCCTGCAAAAATTTTTAAGTTTTTAATCTGCTTAATATTATTTTATAAATATAATATTTGCTTGTAAAACTTACATTTTGCATTTTTTACCGTTATCTGCTGGTAAGTTTCGTTGGTGCCCAATCGGCTAATAGCTCGACATGAATATTTTCCGCTATCATGGTGCTTTAAATATTTTATATTAAGTTCTTGATAATTATCTTCAAAAAAATACTGATCATTTTCCTTCAGCAACACATTGTCCTGAAAGATGTTAAACATAAAATATATGCATTGCTCTCAATTTTATTAAACAAAAATAATTATAAATGCACATAATATGTACCTTGTACCAGGTAACTATTGGTTTTGGCATTCCTTCTGCAAAACATTGCAATATCACCGTCTTGTGGCCTTCGGCGATTACATCAATAGTTCTTATTTTAGTTTTATTCATATTAGTTTTGACAAAATATGGTCGCACCGGATCTATATAATATTGAATAAAAACAAATCAAAGATTAAAGTTTGGACATTTTATCAGTATAAACTATTAAACTTGATTAAGAACTAATTTTGATTAAGAAATATAATAGTGTATACACTATTATAATACCTTTTATAATACCTAATGAACTTTGTGCGCACGAAAGGTTATAGGTATACATATATATTTCTATATAATATAATATAATATAATATAATATAATATAATATAATATAATATAAAATATAATATAATATAATATATGTAATATAAAAAGTTCAAAATTTATTTTTTAGATAGAACTTTTTTGTAATAATTGTTTTTCCTAAAAAATTAATTGTATAAATTAAAATACTAAAAAATATTTAAATAAATTGATTATACCGTGAATAACTAATTTGTAATTTGCGTAGTCAGAAAGAGGCTCTAAGGCTTCACGATTCATGATTTTTCCAGTACAGAAATAATCTTGAGCATCTGATTTTTGGACATTATAAATCTTTAACGTTGATCGATAAGTAAATGGGGTTTTATGCTGCACAATCTGTAATCTTTCTGAAAATAACAAAAATTATAATTAATATTTACATTAAATTTAATCTCATCTCTGTTTATTAATATTTCTAGAATTATACAGGGTTTCTATCAAGTCTGTTGCCACCCCTATATTTCGGAAACGGCTCAAAATTATGAAAAACCGCGAAATACGTGTTCGATAATTTCGAGGGGCTACTGTTTTAAGGAAGTTGGGGAGGTTGTCCCCTCAAGGGGGGGCCCTAGGGGGATCTCAACTTAAAAATTTTAAATAAAACCCCCTATATTGCAGTACATCGTTCGAAAAGGCATAAAATAAGAAAAATTTTGTCGCAAACTAGAGTTTGATACGTTGACCCGTTCGGGGATTATTTAGAGTAAAAAATAGAGTTTTTCGAAATTTGACCCTAAATAACTGCCGAATGGGTCAACGTATTAACCTCCGCTTTATGCCAAAACTTTTCTTTTTTTATGCCCTTTCAAACGGTATACTACAATATAAGGGGTTTCATTTCAAATTTTTGAGCTGGAGTCCCCCTGGGACACTAAAAAATTATAAGTAAAACTTTCATATTGTAGTATACCGTTTGAAAGGGCATATATTAAGAAAAATTTTGGCGCAAACAAGAGGTCGATACGTTGATCCGCTCGGGAGTTATTTAAGGTCAAAGTTCAAAAAAGTCAATTTTTGATCCTAAATAACACCCGAACGAGTCAACGTATCGACCTCTAGTTAGCTCCAAAATTTTTCTTATTTTATGCCCTTTTAAACGGTATACTGCAATATGGGAGTTTTACTTAAAATTTTTTAGTGTCCCAGGAGGACTCCAACTCAAAAATTTGAAATAAAACTCCCCATATTATAGTATACCGTTTGAAAGGGCATAAAAAAAGAAAATTTTGGCATAAAGCGGAGGTTAATACGTTGACCCATTCGGCAGTTATTTAGGGTCAAATTTCGAAAAACTCTATTTTTTATTCTAAATAACTGCCGAACGGGTTAACGTATCGAACTCTGGTTTGAGCTAAAATTTTTCTTATTTTATGCCCTTTTGAACGATGTACTGCAATATAGGGGGTTTCATTTGGAATTTTTAGTTGAAATCCCCTTGGGGCCCCCCCTTGGGGGGACAACCTCCCCATTAGCCCTTCGGAATGATCAAACACATATTTCGCGCGGTTTTTCATAATTTTGAGCCGTTTCCGAAATATAGAGGTGGCAACAGACTTTATAGAAACCCTGTATATTGTACTGTCGCAATAGAAATGATGATAAAAAAGAAAATTTTATATAAAAACGTTTTTGAGTGCAATAATTTAAAAATAAAATAAAGTAAAATATTAGAGGAAAGTCGCCTATATCGTACCCCTTAAGGTTAAACAGAAATTGAAACAAAAGTACTGAAGAGATCAGAAAATTTCTTGATTTAAATCAAACTTTGGTTTATTGGTAACATAACAAAAGAACATTTGTTACGAAAGTAAACATTGAATTATTGTTTAAATCAAATTTTTTAAAAAGTAGCTATCGGTACGATTTGGAGAATTGGTCTTTAAATTGTACCACTGGGTTCCTAAATCGTACTTCTAAGATAAACAATCATAAACATTTATAAAGAGAGATCTAAATTTTTTCAAAATCTAACAAATAATATCTATAAATAATTTTTAGTAAGTTACCTTAAAAAGACTCGACACAAATATACTTTTCCTTATACAAATATCAAAATATAATTATAAACGAGTATTATTCAACTACTCAATCTTAACATGTTATTTTATCTTAAATCTATAGAAATTTCATTAGTTCTCAGACTTATGATTATTTGTTTGGTTGATAAGTAATCATTTTAATCCATTGTATCGGTACAATATAAAGACTAGCGACAGGTACGATTTACCCAACTCCCTCTATTTTGACAAATTTGTTAACAACAACATAACTTACAAATATTTTGCTAATTTGATGCTGTATTCGAAAAGAGTATAAATATTAATTATAACCCTGTAGTACACTAAGATTCAATTACTCATCTTGTACTGATCACACCTTAGGTAAATTGCACGAAAACTTACATCAAACACCAAACAAAATCAATTTTGAATGTCACTCGTGAACGGACGGCTCAAGGAAAAAACAAAAAAAAACATTACTTAAGGTCTTAAGCAATGATACTAGCGTCACATCAGAGTTTCTACCTTAAAAAAAAAAAAATATGCGTGTAGCCTCCACGCGCGGCAGAAGTGAAATTTCCTAGCTGTGAGGAATAGGATAGTATCTTGTTTATGGTATCTGAATTAAAGCCTGTGTAATTTACAAATCAAATTTTAAATATAAATTAAAGCCGATGCAATTTACAAATAAAAATTGATTTGTGAATTAATGCCTGTGTAATTCACGAATCAAATTTTAATTATAAATTAAAGCTGATGCAATTCACAAATAATAAAAATTGATTTGTGAATTATACAGGCTTTAATGTTGGAGCAAAATAATATGTGTATATTTGTTATTGCGATAAATATTGCCACATGCCTCAGTGGTCTAATTGGGACGACGCGACGCCTGCACGGAGAGCGGGAGGTTCCAGGTTCAAACCCTGGCTGGGGCAATATTTTTCGCAATAAATTCTAAATTCTAATTAACATCCTTTAGCGAGCCAATCGTTGTCGGAATTAATATATATTTTCTTGTTAATCAATTATTGGCGAAATATACCATTACTTTCTGGATATTATATTTATTTAAAATTTAAGAGTTAAAATTTTATAATATTGACAATTTTTCTCTAATTCTATTATATTCTTAGGTATTTTCTACCCCTATTTAACATTAAATTCTTTAATATTTGGTTGATTAGTTCTTGAGTTATAGCTGTTTGAAATTTCGGGGAATCCGTACATAAGGAAGCAATGTGCAAGTTTCTAATTTGCACACTTTTTTATTATATTGGCAATTTTTTTCTAATTCTATTATATTCTTCAGTCTTTTCTACCCCTATTTCATATACAATTCTTTAAGATTTGGTTGATCAGTTCTTGAGTTATAATTTGGCACATACATACACACATACATGCACACATACATGCACACATACATACATACATACATACGGACATTTTTTAAAAATACGATTTCTCGTCGTTTTAGAACATTCTGAACACATTGGCAGCGGCAACTAAAAGAAAAATTTTTACGAAAACAAAGCTTCCTTATAGAGCCATCCGCTTTACCCAGGGGGTCGGGCAAAGCGGACAGTTTCTCCTGTTTTAGTTTTTCATTCCAAAGAAATTTATCTTTGGAATGAAAAACTAAAACAGGAGAAACTGTCCGCTTTGCCCGACCCCCTGGGTAAAGCGGATGGGTCACTTGATCTTTGGTAAAAACAGTAGTAAACCTTCCCAACTTTTTAAAGAAATTATACGCTTTGCCTAGGGTGTTTGCTTGCCCGGGCTTCCCCTACCTAATTTTTGGTAAATGTGCATATTAGGTCCAACCTCACCGATGACCTTGACCTTGACATATGTTGTCAAGGTCACCCTCCTGAGTGACCTTCAGAAGATTTTAGCCGACGGTCATCGTTCGTTAAAAAGTTATTAATAAAAAGAAAATTGAAAATATAGCAGTTATTTTGAGCATTGAAAGGCATAAACGACCTTGACCTTGACATATGTTGTCAAGGTCACCCTCCTGAGTGACCTCCAGAAAGTTTTAGCTGGCGGTCATTGTTTATTAAAAAGTTATAAACAAAAAAAATTATTTAAAGCAGTGAATTGTTGGTATATTGAAAGGAAAGTTATTTAAGGCAGAGAATAGAGAGTATGTGCTTCAACTTACAAAGCACATACAAAGCACACACTTGTAAAGCGCGTCACTAACCTATAGGTTAGTGGCGCGCTTTACAAGTGTGTGCTTTGTATGTGCTTCAACTTACAAGTATGTGCTTTGTAAGTTGAAGCACATACTCTCTATTCTCTGCTGTAAATAACTTTTCTTTCAATATACCAACAATTCACTGCTTTAAATAATTTTTCCCACCAATTTTTTTTTGTTTATAACTTTTTAATAAACAATGACCGCCAGCTAACACCTTCTGAAGGTCACTCAGGAGGGTGACCTTGACAACATATGTCAAGGTCAAGGTCGTTTATGCCTTTCAATACTAAAAAAAACTGCTATATTTGTCAAATTCTTTTTGTTTATAACTTTTTAATAAACAATGACCGCCAGCTAAAACCTTCTGAAGGTCACTCAGGAGGGTGACCTTGACAACATATGTCAAGGTCAAGGTCATTGGTGAGGTTGGACCTAATATGCATATTTACCTAATTTTTTTCAGAATTTATTGCCCCGCCAAGAAATTCTACGATTTGTGTTATCTCTCCAATATTTTAAAATATACATATAATTCTTTCTTCTTAATTAATTATTTCAATTCTCTGTTTAAAATAAAAAGATACCCGGTTTGTGTTTCGTTGCGCGTACACTTGTCGTGAGACATTACCCTGTCTCTTGATTACCTGTTTCTGCAAGTGGCTCTTCAGTTTGATTTACTAATATGGTCCATGTAAATTCGTTTGTATAATTATAGATGGAAGCAGCACATATCAATTCCACATCATCACCTTTTGCTACTGATTCTTTTGGTCCAATAATGCCAAAAGCCCCTAATCCATCTGGATTTAAGATAAGAAGAATTATTATCGATTTTTGACATATTGATTTAAAAGCATTTTTATTCAAATAATTTAAATTTCTTTTTGGAA
The DNA here is from genome assembly GCA_030770355.1 of Harpagoxenus sublaevis. Taxonomy (NCBI): domain Eukaryota; kingdom Metazoa; phylum Arthropoda; class Insecta; order Hymenoptera; family Formicidae; genus Harpagoxenus; species Harpagoxenus sublaevis. Next base: position 24,178 of record JASTWR010000624.1, on the reverse strand, counting down.
TTATAATCTGTTAATCTATTTTGCGTCTAATAAGATAATAGTTGCACTATGATGCAGATTTTGTGAAGAAAATAAAAACGATAAAAACAAATAATTTAACATTGTGCAATGGCATGTGAGAGATGAATTAAAATGTAGTTTGCAGAATAATATGAATCTATATTTTGCAAGAATTGATTGCAGATGTTTTTATCTTTAAGATTTAATTTTCTAATCGATACTTACTCGGAATATATCAAAAGATGCAAAATGATTGTAATTACAAGTTTATAATAACTAGACATGCAAAAGAAAGTATTCTTACCGGAAACAAGAATGTTCTCGGTTACAGAATCACAGGAAATTTCCGAGCCAAGAACATTACAGGCCTCACACGTTATTTTCCCCGATACCTCGATAGGCATTTTTACTGTTGATTCGAATTTGTAACTAGAGCTGTGAGCTGCGATTTGTGTCACGTCCTATAAAATTCATCTTCTTGTTACACAAAGTACGAATACAAATAGAGACTTGTCTGATGGAATCAAGTTAACATGAAATTGCATTTACCGTCAGATATACAATTGTTGAATCCTCAAGCGATGGATAAATAGGACATCTCAGAAAACTCCATGTTATATTTGGAGGTGGATTCGATATTACTTCGCAATGAAATTCTGTACTTTCGTTAGGCGGATAGTAAGAATCAATACGGGTCAATAAGGAAACCGGTTTAGCTGAAATCAACAGTAATGTTTTACGACAATAGTTACATGAATAAATAGTTGTATAACTATAATTGTAAGTAGAGTTCTATTTTTGTTTTAGTGTATTTATTGCAGTTATTTTATTTAAGGTAGTTGTCTCGCGACAGTACTATCCAAAATTTTATACTTTAAATCGACGTGAAAACATCCGACTATTTACGGTTATAGGCTGAAAACTTTTGGATAGTTCTGTCCCTCACACGCAGAACAAAAGACTATTCTGTTATTTTTCTCCTCCAGTCGCTTCTTTACGTCGAATAATCGTGAAAATCGAGGTCTATTTACTATTGTATTTCTAAATCTAAATGGTCAATAATTTTGGTTATTTTTACTATAGTATTCCTAAAGTGTCCTTCTACTAATATATTCGTTTTTCATCACTGTGTTGTGGTTAATTGTTCTAAACGTAAAAAATAAAAATACAAGATTTTGGTCTGCTTTGTGTAGCCAATACATGTAAAAAATGCAATTTTTGATAGCGAATATCTCGGGTTCGGAACGGTCAATAACTTTTAAATTGCACAAACGTGTAGATCTCACATTTATTAACATACAGTTTAATTTTCAAATTTTTCTTGTGGATTGCAATTTTTGAGACAACTACCTTAACATTAGAAAATAATTTTGATACCTATAACATCCAGTGCAAAATTCAATTTTTCGATCATATAATCATTTTTTGCTTCAAGTGTGTAATTTCCTGAGTCCATTACGTTTAATGAGAATATTTTCAAAGTAGCTGTTGCACTTGTGTTCATAAAATACTTTTGGCTCTCTATAATTTCTTCACCATTCGGCTTGAACCTATAGTATAGTAGATAAAAAATATATTTAACATTAAATATATGTATATGTACTTATACATTTAACATGTATTACGAGTAATGGATAATATAAGAAAACATCACACAAATTATTAAATGTAATTTATTACTTTCTCCAAATACACGCGAATAACATATATTTTTAGACTTTTATATAAAAATGATCTTTTAATACATTATAAACTTTACCACTCTAAATGGGGTTTTGGATATCCATCAACATAAACAACCCATTGAACGTAGCTGCCGCTTTTTGCTTGATAATATTTATCAGTGTTTTGAGGTGCAAGATTAATATATTTCATTTGAGGATCTGAAAACATCGATTTATTTTGCGGGAGGACATAAAATATACACACAATTTGTTCTAATATTACACTGTGCATTGTAATTCTGCATTGTATGCCGTTCTTTTAATATGTATACTTATTTTGCAATATCTACTCGCATATAATCAGCCGATTAAAATTTATTGCATATTCAATTGAGACATAGTTTCGCCACAAATATACGTGCATGTTCTTTGATTGTAGGTATGTATAAATTAATGACAAACTAACCGTGTATCGTGATATTTTTTGTTGTCTTCTTCTTGTCATGAATCGATCTAATGACGCACTCATATTCCCCCGCGTCTTCGTCTGTTACGTTAAGTATCGACAACTGACACGTAACTAGGACATAATTCCCGTCGAGGTGTTTTCTGAATTGCTGAGTGCTTATTCTACTGCTATTCTACAAATAAAACAAGGTCACGTGTACATGTGCATGCAAGCGATAAATATATGTATATATAACAATTTATAAGATCTATACAGGAAACTTGTGTATGCATTAAGATGTGCGTTTTCAATTCTCAGGCAGAGAATCTTTTTAGATCCTCAGAACTAGTCTTTTTCAAAAACGCAAAGTTTAATTATATAATTTGAGACATCAATAATTTTTTAACGTTAACTTTTTTCTTCTATTTTTCTGGATATCTTAGAGATAATAAAAATAATTAATATTATATGTCCAGGAGAAATGGTTACAAAAGATATAAAAAAGCAGGATTTGAAGAAAGAAGACTCTTTTCATCACTAATTGCATCGATTTTTCCATGTTACCAATTGAGGATTAAGACATGCTCTTAATTAAAGTTGAAAGTCTTATTCTAATTCTGTTATTTATTACAAGAAGATAGTGTATTTACCTGCTGCGGCGTGCGCCAATTGAATACGTATCGCATGGATATTTCCACTTCAACAGTACAATTTACATAAAGATCTTGTCCACGTGTAACGTGTAGCAGGCTGTCGTCTTGAATTTTTGGTTCGGGTAAGGTTTGTTTTACTGTGCAAATAATTGAATCATTCTTATTAATTGGTATGATCATTGCCTCGATATTGTTTTACCATGAAATTCGAATGATCACGACTGTGATGTGGCGCTTTCGAATGTCATATTATATATACATGTGAGACAGAATTAACATCTCGAGCCGAGACCGCACTTACGGTGCACGGACAACACGTAATTGACCGCGTGCTCTTCGCCGTCCTTCTCTATCGAGCACTTGTACCAATTGCTATCTTTCACCAGCAGGTTCCTAATCGTAAAACCAATTCTCGGATCAAATAACGCCTCCTTCAATTCTTCTTCCTGCACATTAAACGCGTTGAGAGATTTCAAAAACTTTTAATTTTATAATAAATAACAAGTTGATGAAATTAACAGCTATTTCTGATTATATTTAACAGTAGTTTGTAATACATATTAGAAATAAAAAACTTGAATAGCAATAATATGCCAACAACATAATTCTTAATTTGCTACATTACACTTTTTAAACTTATCTTTGAACATGATATTATAAAGGACATAATATTAAAACTCTTCTATTGAAGGCTAATGAAATGTGCAATGTGAATAAGGAAGTTCGCAGTATGTCGCTTAGTATGTCGTAACCGCCGTATGTTCTATAAATCTAAACGTGTAGAGTGCAAATTTATTCCTTAACATCGAAAGTTCCTAAACTTTTGAAATGTGTTTTGGAATCTGAATGTGAGTTATTCAAAGCTCAATATAATTTTATTTTGTTTTATTTTTAATTGCAAACTATCTTCTGTTAGTTTGTTTCCAATACTCACGTTATTGACAGACAAAGTGGGTACTAAATCTGGCGATGTAGGTCTGCATGGTATTACAATGCTGCCGCCAGCAAGTGTATTTAATTGGGTGTAAGTATCCGCTTCGATGAATAAATTCGTATTGGCTATAACAAATAAATGCAAATATGACAAACAAAATACAGATAGAAATGTTTCCTCATTTATCTGCATATTAATGAGAGATGCGCGATTTGATCTTACATTTTACATAAACGTACAACCAGTTTATCTCAGGATTATTGTAGGAATTTGTAATGATTTCAACATTGTGATCGGCGCAACCGTACCAGCCTGTATCACCGAAAACGGTCTTTGGCCTTTGGAAAACATACTCATAAATGCCATTTTTTTCATCCTTACTCCAGCTTGTTTTCGGGGTTGAAGTATTAACCTGTTAGAATGTAATAATAACAGGTTTGATTTACATGCTAAAACTTAAGAATTTTAATTTTTAGGAATTCAAAATTAGTATATTATAATTTTTAATGTAACTTTTTATTTTTATAGATAAGTAAATGCTCATTTGACAATTCCAGTATTTCCTTTCAAAAAATGCATTTCACAGTTTTAGTTTGTACTCTATAAACTATGTATTTAAATAATAATTATATAAAAAAGTTATATATTGAATATAAGTACAGGGTGGACCAAATGAGTCTATAATGGGAAAAGTCTCGAAATAGAGGTTAGATACAGCAAAATGTTTCAGACAAAAGTTGTATGGTCTAAAGGGGGACATAAGATGGTGGCAATGATTTGACTTTTGATGGTCGTTTGAAGCTCACGTGAACGTCACCTTCAATTTCTTAAACGGAACCTCCTATATTGTAGTATATCGTTTGAAAGGGCATAAAATAACAAAAATTTTGGCGCAAACCAGAGGTCGACACGTTGACCCGTTCGGGAGTTATTTAGGGTCAAAAATTGACTTTTTCAAATTTTGACTTTAAATAACTGCCGAACGAATCAACGTATCGACCTCTGGTTTGCGCCAAAATTTTTCTTATTTTATGCCCTTTCAAACGGTATACTACAATATGGGGGTTTTACAAAAAATTTGTTAGTGTCCTAGCCCACACAGCACTGAAAGATTGCAGCAACGTTGCAGAAATATTGCACTGCAAAGTTGCAATGTTGCAACAACATTGGGCAACGTTGCTGCAACGTTGCAGCAAAATTGCAGCAACGTTAAAATGTCCGCCCTCAGAAAGATTGCAGTGCAACATCATAGCAATGTTGCAATGCAATGTTGCGAAACAATATTTCTGCAATAATGCAACGTTTGCGGTTTTCGCACATAAGCAGAGATTTTGCTACTCTTCAAAGCAACATACATCGGAGTTATAATTACATTTTAAAAATATATTATAAATATTAAAATACACACTTATTATTATAACACTGTCTACTGAGATTTTTTATTTGCGAGAGTGATTCGCAATAATGAGACTTTCCAGTAAATACAAAATTGAAGTAATTATCAATATACTTACAGAAAAGTCATGCTATTAATTAATGAATTGTAGCTAGTTTCAATTATAGTTTCAATTATTTAATAGACATGGAACTTTATATTAGTAATAGCTTTTTGATGTAACATGTTTTAAAATATACTTTTAATTCCGATATATACCGCTTGAAAGAGTAGTTTTTAATTATATTTTCAAATATAAATAAAAAGAAGTTTAAAATGCATGTATTATGCGTTTATTTTAGTATATTATATACTAAATCATACATTGAAAGAAGAACTTAATTATTTGTTTAGAAAAACATTATCAATATCTTAATCGATCTGTTTTGCTAATAGAGTATAAAACAAAAAATATGAAATAACTTCCATATAATGTTTCTTTAGCAAATCATAAAATAACGTACTATAATCTGTTTCGCTAATAGAGTATAAAACAAAAAATATAAAATAACTTCCATATGTTTCTTTGGCACATCATAAAATAACTATAATCATAAAGATTATAAATTAAATAACAGACCATAAAATGATAATAAATTAAGTAACTATATATTCGATCTGTTTCCTTAACAGATTTTTAAATAATAACGACTTTTATTCTACGTACGTATATATAACATCTTTCTTAATGTATGTATCGCAATATTAATACATCACTTTGTTTGATCCGATCTGTAAAAAAATAAAAATAAGTTAGAAATCCTGATTGTATTAATTCTAATACATTTTTAATCAAATACAGCTTTAATTAAAGTCGTATTCGTGCTTTAATCACACACCATTCCAGGTATATCAAGTATAAATCTAGTTTTGTTATTCTAAAACTTGTTTATGCAAATTAATATATAATAAAAGTATTTTTAATAATAAGTATTTTTAAAAAATGTCACGGTTTCTTGCCATATATAAAATAACAAATGTACGTACTTTTCTCTTTAAGTCCGTACAGTGGCTTGAGCTAGCCACTTTGATATGGAGTCTGCAATTTCATTATCTGTTACTTGTCCATGTAACATTCGAACAGCTTCTGTAGTGTAAAAGCGTTAAGTAAGATTAAAAATATTTTCCAAAGCAAATATATTCATGTTTTAGACGAATGTGATATCTTAATTAACTTTAAATTGTATTAAACAAAATAAACTTACGTGCAATAATTTTCGCGAGATTCAAGTCTTTAAAGCTCTTCTTATTTCTTTTTCCAGCCCAGCTGAAATTTATTGCTACAGAATTTGTTACTGCTTTTTTTAATATATTGTGAATCATAACATGTGCAGTTAGGGGACGCCAACTCAAAAATTTGAAATGGAACCCCCCAATATTGTAGTATATTATTTAAAAGGGCATAAAATTAGAAAAATTTTGGCGCAAACCAGAGGTCGATACGTTGATCCGTTCGGGAGTTATTTAAAGTCAAAGTTAGAAAAAGTCAATTTTTGACCCTAAATAACTCCCGAACGGGTCAACGTATCGACCTCTGGTTTGCACCAAAATTTTTGTCATTTTATGCCCTTTCAAACGATATACTACATTATAGGGGGTTCCGTTTAAGAAATTGAAGGTGACGTTTACGTGAGCTTCAAACGACCATCCAAAGTCAAATCATTGCCACCATCTTATGTCCCCCTTTAGACCATACAACTTTTGTCTGAAACATTTTGCTGTATCTAACCTCTATTTCGAGATTTTTCCCATTATAGACTCATTTGGTCCACCCTGTATATACATATATGTATATGTGTAAGTGGAATATATATATACATACATATATATATATATATATAAAATTTATAAAATTACCAGAATTAAACCTATCTAATTTTAGGAATTACTCATACAATTTTTATATATGACAATAAGAAACATTCTAATACCTGAAATATAACGTAAGACATTTCCATACTAATCAAAAGCAATAAATTATAGGCAATGTCGAAACTTAGCCTATAATAAAATTCATAGTGCATACCTTTTCTCCAAAATTGTCGGGATAAACAAACTTAATTGGTGCGAAGCTAGTGCATGTAATCTCTAAAAGTTCTCCTTCGTTTATTACAATTTGCTCTTGGTTCGGCGAGATAATTGGTTTGTTATTTGCCGATACTAAAAAAAGAACAAAAAATCAATTTGTGTAATTCAAGCACGATCTGTGCTTCTCAGTAGACTGTTAAAAAAGTTAGGTAACTGGTAATTTTTCTTACAATCCTAATAGAGAAATATTCTTTATTCCAAATATCTTTTATTTTTATATTGAATCTTGTGCTCTATTGCCCATTAATAACGTAGCTATTTTTAAATTGCGATTTATTGTGTGATAATGTGAAACGCATTTCTGTCAAAATATAATATAAAATAAATTTTTGCCACACAAAAGGCGGGAATATGGTTAACAGTTTCGAAAGAAACGCCATCACGTTAGCCGCAATGTCCTGCGGATGATTGGCTTTATCTGGCTCTCCTCGTTACTCTCTTCTGTATGAGAGGACGCACGTGCCGTCACCATAGCCGTCACACACAGGCTGTTTCTGTGCAAATGCGACTGTGGCTAGGAAGGAAGTCCTTTTTTCCTCTCTTGATAACGTGCCCGTATTATCAGCCAGTGTGTGTTTGTTACAGAAGCCGTAAAAAACGTAGTACTAGTCCAGTCGATATGTACAGAAAAAGTCGATGAAATAGAATTAATTCCTGGACGCAATTTTTTTTGTTTGTTTTATGGGTAGTCTAAAATCAGATTTTCGGGATTCTAATCCTGTTGCGTTAGCCACCATTTTGATTAGAAGGGTAATTTTGTTTTTATTAAATATCTCGCTTATTTTCAACTTTAGAGTGAAAGTGGTAATAACCAAACTTGTAGAAAATTTAATTCTCTACAATTTTGGCCCTTATCTTTTTTCACCTAGATTCGATATTTTGGGTCTTAGACTCGAAAGTGGGGGGTGAAATAATTTTATTGCATTATCTCGTTTATTTTCAACTTTAGCGCATAAACTATAATAAACAAAGTTGTAGGGAATGAAATTTTGTACAAATTTGGTCCTCATCCTTTTTCCTCTAGGGTTGATATTTTTGAACTTAAACGCAAAAGTGGGGGAAAATTTTAGTTTTTTTGCAATATCTCGATTATTTTAAACATTAGCGTACCTATAAATCAAACCTTACAAGTCGAGATTGTGAGCTGGAACCCTTGCCACTAGACCACACTTTTAACTTATAAATTTCATACTCAAAATCGATTATGCTAATTACACCCGCCTCGATTTACGATTTTTGAAATTTATTTGAATTAATGAAAAACATTTTTTCAAGCATAATGAGGGTAATTGAACCGTGTCATAATTAAGGCATCGCCACTCCCACCACGCACATTTTAAGTAGTTTTCAGACCTGCATATAAGGCCCAGGTCTATGCCCGCAGAAAACTCTGACGCCACTCCCGGGCTCAGCTGTCGCGCGGCCGGAAAACGAGATTTTGGCAGCACCTGGTCGTGACGTCAGAGTTTTCTGCGGGCATAGAAAACTACCTAAAATGTGCGTGGTGGGGGTGGCGATGCGTTAATTATGACACAAAGTTCAATTACCCTCATTATGCTTAAAAAAATGTTTTTCATTAATTCAAGTAAATTCCAAAAATCGTAAATCGAAGCGGGTGTAATTAGCATAATCGATTTGGAGTATGAAATTTATAAGTTGAAAGTGCGGTCTAGTTGCAAGGCTTCCAGCTCACAATCTCGACTTGTAAGGTTTAATTTATAGATACGCTAAAGTTTGAAATAATCGAGATATTGCAAAAAAAACTAAAATCTTCCCCCACTTTTGCGTTTAAGTTCGAAAATATCAACCCTAAGGAAAAAAGGATAAGGACCAAATTTGTACAGAATTTTATTTCCTACAACTTTGTTTATTATAGTTTATGCGCTAAAGTTGAAAATAAACAAGATAATGCAATAAAAATATTTTATCCCCCACTTTCGAGTCTAAGACCCAAAATATCGATCCTAGGTGAAAAAAGATAAGGACCAAAATTGTAGAGAATTAAATTTTCTACAAGTTTGGTTATTACGATTTTCACTCTAAAGTTGAAAATAAGCGAGATATTTATAATAATAAAAACGAAATCACCCTTCTAATCAATGGCGGCTAATGCAACAGGGTTAGAATTCCGAAAATCCGATTTTAGACTACCCATGACCCTCCGAAACAAACAAACAAACAAATCGCGTCCAGGAATTAATTCTATTTCCAATGTACATATCGACTGAACTATACGCGAGTAACTGGTACTTGCAAATACACGGAGGCAAATACATGATTCCAAAATAATTCGCACATAGTAAAGAGAGTTGCATATGATGTGACTTTATGACGGAAAGTTTATATGCTAATCTTTGCACAGTCATATACGTAAATATGATACGAATCTTGTAAATAGCGCGCGCGCGCGCACACACGCACACACATACACACACATAGAAAAGACTATCTCTTTACTGAAAATGTTTTTGTATTATCAGAACACAAAATCGTATTTAAAGATGAAAATATTACGAAACATGACGAAACAAAATAAAAATTAATAAGAAGAATTATTAATCGATTTTTTGAAAGAATTTGATCTTCGAATTTAATTTTTAACTAAAAATTTAAATATTTGCGAAATATAAAATTTTCTTTACATTGGATATATCTATAACCTCAAGATATTTAATACTCTCAGAAAAAATGCATATGTATAGATATTTTTTCTAATTTACCCTGGTATCTTATATAATATATTCTATTTATATTATATATGTATATGTATATTACAGTTTATTAATTAAAAATAATTACTTGACTTTGATTATTGTCAAAATTAATTTTTTTATAATTAAGGAATTATGAATAAGAAAGTTTCGTCTAGATAAATCTTACTATATTTATGAATGTATTTTGAGAAGTAATGTAATGAAGTGACCATTGGCTGCGTTCAGCAGAGAAAAAGCAGCTTTGCAACTGTTGTAAGATTCTTTAACATGATTGGTTTTTACCTTTAGTTCCTCATGGATGTAAATGCATAAATCAATTATATTAAAAATTCTTACAACAGTTGCAAAGCTGCTTTTTCTACTGAACGCAGCTATTCATTAAACAAGAGAGATCGAGACAAATACTTGGTTAGTTATTGTATATTTAATGCATCTTTTAACTATGGTAAACTGCAGCGAAACTGTGATTTTTTATATTTGTTATAGAAAAATATGATAATAAATTCTGCAAAACTTTTGTATGGTATTTTATAAAAATTTGAAATTAAATAATAAAGATAATAAAATTACATATTATATATATTAAAAATATTATTTAAAATATAAATCTTACAAAAGTAGTTTAAAATGCTACCAAAATAAATTTAAGAAGATATCAAGTTTTATCAGCAATAATAAGAGAACGAAATAAAAAACGATTGCGACGATGATTTTATTTTTAATAATACGTTTAAGCTACTCGAACTCTGTAGATATACATGTTGTCATCGAACAGAACATGTACTGCACAAATGAAATGACTAATACAACCAAGTGTTACTCATTTCAAATGCAGTTAATATCATTGACGTTTTTTTTGTATGTTGTATGCATCTCAGAAGTGACTCTGCTCTTGTCATCATCTCTTACGATCTTTACGGAGCATTTTTAGGTGCTACGTTACGAGTAGACCTTGGTTGCATTAATTGATCATATTACTAGACGTCCTAATAAAAATCATTGTCATTTGTTAGAACGCCGCATAAAACAAGTTCAATAAAATTTCATCAATGATATACCGCTGAGAGATAATTGACTGTGAGAAATATGTGAAAGTAAATACATTATAAAATATCATATATCTTTATTTGATCCAAAACAGTAATTGCGTTATCTCAATTTGCTAATATAATTTGGCAACAATTAATTATTACGCTAATTGAATCAAAGAGGTTGATCGAAAATATATAATAATTTTACTAATCCAATTATATACAGGGTGGACCAAATGAGTCTATAATGGAAAAAATCTCGAAATAGAGGTTAGATACAGCAAAATGTTTCAGACAAAAGTTGTATGGTCTAAAGGGGGACATAAGATGGTGGCAATGATTTGACTTTGGATGGTCGTTTGAAGCTCACGTGAACGTCACCTTCAATTTCTTAAACGGAACCCCCTATATTGTAGTATATCGTTTAAAAGGGCATAAAATAAGAAAAATTTTGGCGCAAACCAGAGGTTGATACGTTGACCCGTTCGGGAGTTATTTAGGGTCAAAAATTGACTTTTTCCAACTTTGACTTTAAATAACTGCCGAACGGATCAACGTATCGACCTCTGGTTTGCGCCAAAATTTTTCTTATTTTATGCCCTTTTAAATGATATACTACAATATTAGGGGGGTTCCATTTCAAATTATTGAGTTGGAGTCCCCTGGGACACTAACAAATTTTAAGTAAAACCCCCATATTGTATACCGTTTGAAAGGGCATAAAATAAGAAAAATTTTGGCGCAAACCAGAGATCGATACGTTGATCCGTTCGGGAGTTATTTAAAGTCAAAGTTGGAAAAAGTCAATTTTTGACCCTAAATAACTGCCGAACGGGTCAACGTATCGACCTCTGGTTTTGCGCTAAAATTTTTCTTATTTTATGCCCTTTCAAACAATATACTACGATATATGGGGTTCCATAAAAAATTGAAGGTAACTTTTACGTGACCTTCAAACGACCATCCAGGGTCAAATCATTGCCACCATCTTATGTCCCCCTTGAAACCCTTCAACTTTTGTCTGAAACATTTTTCTCTAAAACGTATTGTTTAAGAGATATTTGCGGTCGTCTTTTAAAATAGGACACCCTGTATATAACATATATATATATATATGTATATATTATTTTATACTTATTTTTATCTCTTATAGTATATAGGATAAAGTGCCCAAATTTCGTACCCCTAAGGGGATTTGGCTCGTATCTAAAAACTAATCATTATACAAAAATCTGAAAAAATTTGTATAATTACCTTGGAACCTTAGCAATAAAGCCCTGTAATTCATATTTCATAAAAGTTCATACACAGAATAAAAAATAAAATTGTAAAAACATGCGTTTTTCGATTTTCAAAAAAAGTGGTCCTTTCGTCCCCTTAGTTCTAGTGGAAAAAAAGTTAAAATAAACCTTGTAGTCAACTGTTATGTGTTAAGAAAATGTTTTACTTATAAAAATACAAAAATAATCATCTTAATAATTAAAAATAAAATGGAGAGAACAAAATGTAGAATATCAAGTTATTATGGATTTATCACAAAAACTTTTGTGTTTGAGGCGTGGATGCATGGCACCATTTGTAGTACCCAGTGCATCTAACCCACTTTTCTCCTTTAGCGTCACTCAAAAACTGCTTATCACACAGAAAACCGGGGGACGAATTTTGGATCTATGTAAGGGAACGAAATTTGGCACAGAGCCATTTTCAATTTTATGCTTGCCGGTTCTAATCTACAGTGGCAGAATGAGATTGTTACTTCGGAATATGAAAATAGAGACAATACACTATATCTAAGCAAGAATAAATGATAGAATCACATACGTTAGATGCCTGAAATACAACTTCGAATGTCACCAAATAATACAGCGCGCTGCGCGTAAACAAATAAAATGTTTTTAGTCACTCAATAATGGACGAGTTGCACGTGTGTATGCTGTCAGCTCACTAATACTATCTCTACTATAAGTTTTTAAGGTCAAAAGCGGGCAGCAGTAGTTAACAGCGAAGATCGGCTGGGGGACGAAATTATGCGCGGGGACGGCATTTGGGCACCATATCCTACGGAACTTTGAAAGATTCAAAATGAAATGTACTGTCCGAGGAAAAGGCCATGTTTTTTGTTCAGTACAAATTTAATATTTTGGTTTCAGCCAAAAAATTCGGCTTCCTTTTTAATAAATTGAGTGTACAATACAATAAAACAAATAATATGTATATAAAAATAGGACAAAACAGATTTTCAATTTTTACTGTGACTAATAATTGTTTTCTTAAATATTTTGTTGTGTTTTATCTGCTTTTATCTGAATTATCCTTATCTGAAAAAATATCATTTTTGGAAATAATCACCGGTGGGCGTGAAGATCCATAGAGAATTTTGTCTATGGAAGAGAACAAAGGCATGCATTCTCTATATTGAAGCAAGTTTATTTACTGAAAGAAGTCGAAGAGCAGAGAAAAACTTCTAACCTAACTAAAAAAAAGATATGATATTTGTTACAAAAATTTTTTTATAATATGGTCAATAGGCTTATGCCAGACAAAATGTAAAAAATAAACATAATATGTAAAAAGTATGTACAATACCTCAATCTGTTTTCTTTTTTTAAAACAATACAAAATCAATTAAATATATTTAGTTTCTATTACGATTACGGTTTTATAATTTTTCCTATTTGGGGTTTATACAGATTTCGTTTTTGGATAAATTTATTCGTTATAATATTGACATGCCAGAAAAACCGCGGTAATCATTTGACGCTCAATGTGTTAAGAAGTTAGATATTAAAGAATAAGTTAAAAAACTGCAAAGAAAAAACTGTATTAAATATGTATATATTAATAATGATTTATAACATTAAATATTATTACATATAAACTTTTTATTTATTTATTTATTGAATATGTCTTGCATGATTTAATTAATATATATGTTTAATTAATTAACAATTGTATACTATCATAAATTTTGTCCTTGAGACTAACGGATTTATTTTATAATTAAAATAGAAAGCAATACGAAATGTATATTCCCTTTTATTGAATTGACCAATTAATAATAATAATAATTTTAACTATTAAAAATATTTACTTTGTGACAAAAGTTATAAAATTTTATTTGTCTTATAGGGACTGAATTTGTGGCACGATAATGCACATTGGAGGACTATAAAATTGCAAAGTGCGTTGTGTGTGTGTGCGCGTGTGCGTGTGCGCGCGCGCACCTAATATTCTTTAAAATTTCTAGATAATTAAACTAATAAGGATCCATTGTTACTATTTGATATTCATTGACACGTTTTTATATCACAAACCCCCTGATTTTGTTGAAAGCTTATCATTTTTCTACGAACATATATGCCTAAAATAGTCTCCTTATATACTGACAAGTGTTTTATCGGTTTAGTACAGGTGAGAGAAATTCGCTGTTCTTCGGGTTAAAACATGAGTCATATGGCATTCATTCTACGCATGCTTCCCATTATTGTAGTACCTACTGTCCTACTCTATCGATCGTTCTATTGACTTGATCCACGATTATCTATAAAAGCGATTCCATTAAATGTTTTAATCGCAACAATCGCTGAGAAATTACTGCGAAATTTTTTCATTAAGTTGAGAAAAATCTTGATTATTATGAACAAAATATAGTGATGAGATAAATGAAAACTGACAAAGTGAACAAATCTGATTTCGACAATTCTGATGTTCTTGCTATGAAGTATAGTTATTTTACTTTTAAGCGCTTCTATAATTGTTGTGTATAAAATTTTCTTTCTTATCTGAAGTCATTATTAAAAGGACGAAATAATTAATAGAATTTTACATTGCGTATCTTTGCAGAAGTTATTATTTCTTGGATCTTGGAATAAGAAAAATATATAACTTATTTCATTCAATATATACTCTCCAATAATAGGCAGCATGACGTGTACCGAACATTAATCGAGGTTCGACGTTCTTTGCACAATTTAAGAAATGACGCTAGGACGCTGTTTTAATCAACCGATCGGTATTCGCTGAATATGCTTCTGCGTTGTACACGTCGAGTAAAATCCGACCGCGACACCGATAAATGTGACTCAATGGCGGCCACATGATTACGTTACGCTCCAGTGAAGGATCTCCTTACACACAGATGATAGGCATCAGGTGTGTGTTGCATTAATTACCTTGACAGAGCACTAAGATGAGCACCGGAATGCGGAGTCGTGCGCGGTACGGCAACATTTTCATTTTCTTGCACACACCTTACGTCATTGCTTTCTCACATTTTTACACATCAATGCAGCAATTGAATTTTGTACACTGATATGACATGAACAGTTTGGATGCAAATGCGTCCCCAAGAACAGGTTCCGGAGTCTTCGCGGGCCCAGTTACTCTCTACTCCGGAGACTTTCATACTAATGCTCGCCGCAGGCGCGACTCAACTCACTCAACGAATAGGCCCCACCCGGCTGAGTTCCCGTTCGAGTACAGTTTATCAGAGACGACGTCATCTCTCTACATCATTCGCCTTCTGCTGCTCACAATCAGAGGCACCTACATCAAACTGTTTCCTAATCACACCGGCCGGCAATCGTTTCGTCTTTATCATAAACTACACTATAGGTCTAATATTGCTTCAATTCTGAAAAAAAAAAAAACACACGTATCGTGCTTGGGAAATTAGATAATGATTATGTATGATAGTACGAATATTTTCGCAACTCTGTTAAGGGCAAACTATCATGTTTGAATAAAATCAGAAACAAAATTCCGTGTTCTATGTCCCACAAATATTAATAATACAAATTAATTATTTGTTACACTTACCGAAGTAACGAAAAGATCAATGAAAACATGAAATATATATATAATTATAAGATATAATTAAGTTTCAAATTAATATATATATTATATATATATATTTTAAATATATACATATATACTTATATTTTAAATAGGGGAGACCGGAACGAAAACGTCTTCGGGGTGAAATCGTCAAATCAAATATCTCGGAACCTGTATATTGTGCGAACTCGCTATTAACATTGTAAACGCTGCTTATGGTACCCATGTGACCAACGGAGTTTCGGCAGCTTACCTGCCGTGTTATGATTTTTACGAGGGCAAACGTGTTTTCGGAAGGTGAAAGTAAAATTTTCTGAGCGTGGAAATTTTGTAATATTTGCAATATTTGCTCTCCAAATCTTGAGGTACGTGATTATAAAGAGTAATGCATGCTGAACACGAATCCAGTGTAGCTTTTTCATTATCGTTGATGTCTAATATTTCGTGGGCGATCAAACCTGAAACTTGTGTTTGGGGCAAATCGGTCAGTAAGCACCCGGGGAAAATGCGGCAGTCTCGTCACCGTGGCGCGCCGGGCGCACGACTTCAGCTCACGGCAATTTCAGGTTAGGTTTCCCTCGATCGTGATTCTGTCTTCCCTTGCACGTGCGTTAGTTTGTATACATAGGGAAATGGTACGCACGTATCGTCGCAAAACGACTCCCGTCGACAAGGAGAAACTCAAGAAGGCAGTTTTTGCGGTGAAAAAAGAAAAAATGAGCGCTTACGCAGCCGCAAAACAATTCGATGTCCGGAGAACCACGTTGAACAACTGGTTGAAGAAAAACAACGATTAACAATTATTAATAATTTTTAACAATTATTAACAATTATTAACAATTATTAACAATTATTAACAATTATTAACAATTATTATTAACAATTATTAACAATTATTATTATTGTTTATTATTAACAATTATTATTATTATTTATTAACAATTATTAACAATTATTATTATTTATTATTAACAATTATTAACAATTATTTTTTAATAATGTTTCGCATAAAAATTTTAAAAAATAAGTTTTTATATTTTTCTCTTAAAAAACAATTATTAAAATGTATCCTATTATTTTTCAGGATCAGATGTACGTATTTGTATTGAAAATGCAGTATGACCGATTTGCCCCCGGGGGGGTGACAGTTCTACCCCGGCATTTTTGAGATTCAATTTTTCCACCGTTGTCGTTTTTGCTTTATACCGGTTAAACAAAGCGACGTAGAGAAAAATTTTCTATATAAATTTTGTACCTAAAGGTTCACTCTTTACAATGGTATACCACATTTAACTAAAATTATTTATTTTGTTGTTAAAAATCGGCACCGAAAAAAAACTGACCGATTAGCCCCGGTCTCCCCTATAGAAAAGTATATATACAATTTTATATGTTAGAAAACATAAGTATAATGTATTCTCTGCTTTAATGTAATCAAAAGCATGAACTGTTATCTGCTTTATTTAAAGCAGTGAATCGCCGATAGGTATATTGAACGCAGTCTTTTTGTTAAAGCAGAGAATAGTTGGTATAGAAAGATATACAATATTCGCTTCGTGTATGAAAACACGTGGCGCCGCGTGACGGTTAAATGTAATACTTAGACTGAAACAATTTATAAAACGTCTATAAAGAGAATTAAAACAAAATCGTTTTTTAATGCACTATAATAACTATACAATCTAAATATCGCAAGTACCTATTATAATTTTGTGTAATTATTAATATTATAATTTTTATGTCAAAAAATATGTTAAATATTGACCTGTAAACTGAGAAAAATATTATCTTAACCAATAACAATTTCTTGTATTTTTTTTCTTAGAGACTAATAAAGTGTTTAAAATGAATATAATTTTGAGAACAGGGTTTAAAGAGATTACTTATTCAATTGATATTCAAGCCATTATAAAAGGGAAAAAATTAGCTGTATCTCATGTTAAAAGAGTCGAAGAAAGATATACAAATGACACTGGTATTTTGATAACAGGTAGTGTTGTACGTCAAACTTCTGTCACTTTACACTCCTACAGAGTTAGTTTGGAGGTAAATATTGATGTTTAATAACTTGATTTATATTTTTTATAACTGATTGTTTTTTAGTTGGATAATAATCGTCATGTACTTCATATTTCTTGTAATTGTGTGTCAAGTGCAGGAAAGAAATGCAAACATATTTATGCTTTAATATGATATGTAAACTCTGAAATGGAAAATAAACAATTAAAAAGAAAAGCAAAATTATATTGTTGCGTGGTAAATTGTAAAAATAATTCTTGTGATACTCCAAATAAAGAAGTGCAACAAAAACATCTATACATCAAGAATGGAGAAAACCTTCAGATTATCAATTAGGTAAAGATATGTACTCCAAGCCACTAGAAGTTTCCAAAGAATTCAAGAAAAAGCTGTATTACAAGAAAAAAGCAATAATTCCTTTCAATCTTCAGATATCAGATATAAAAGTGATTGTGCATTGTTAAGAATTTTACAGGCAAGTAATATAACAGAAATTCTCAAACTATTGTAAAACAAATTATAATAGTTATTTTGGACAATTTTATAAAAAAATTTAATGATAAGCAAATAACAGAAACAATTTTAAAATTAATAAATTTATCTAAACATAATATAATTTACTATGGCACAACAAACATTGTGATAGATGTTAATTTAAATAACTTTTATAATATAAATGTGAGACTTACGGATGATCAAATATTAGATTTGTGCATAAGAACCAAAGATCAAAGTGAATGCAAAGAATGGTTTGATGCAAGATGTGCAAGAATAAGTGCGAGTACTAAGGCATACAGTCTAAAATGTAACAAAAAAAAAGATAAAAATAAATTAGCGATTGAGCTTCTTAAACCTAAAGATTTGAAAGTAGCTTCTTTAGAATATGGAAAGAAAAATGAAAAAAGAGCTATATGTGATTATATTAATAAATACAATAAAAATGTTTAAATAGTAGGTGTATTTGTAAATCCACTTCAACCATGGCTTTGTGCAAGTGTTGATGGCATTGTGATTGATGTGAATAATTTAAAAATTTTAGAAATAAAATGTCCTTCATCTTGTGGTAATAAGCCAATTTTTGATACAACAAAAAATACTTTTAATGTATCTTATTTATAATTAGATGAAAATAATATGATAAAGTTTAAAGCTTCTCATTCGTACTACACTCAATGTCAGATTCTTTATGTGGATAATGTACATTAGATGTTGGAAAACAGTAAAATAATTTATTTGGAGTATTACAAGAATTATTTTTACAATTTACCACGCAACAATATAATTTTGCTTTTCTTTTTAATTGTTTATTTTCCATTTTTCGAATTTATTAAAAGGTTAGCGTGTTTCAGTCCAACTTCCCAAACTGATCGCTATGAGCGCTTATAAGTCGTTTCGCGAATCCCCTCCACGTTCATGCACGAAGCGAATACAAATTAAAAATAAAAATAAATTTTGCTCGATCGAAGCAAACGCTAAACCATAGAAAAGCGGCCAATATTCGAGCAATAATAGGATCTTATTTAAAAATAAAAATGTTTACAAAATTATCTCCATACAATGTTTACGTACGTTTCGCGCTTTACTTGGCCTCTTTCAGAACAATATACATCTATAAAATAATGAATTTAAATATAAAACAATATAACACGAGAACCGACATAAATCTCACGTGTGAAGCCAACAGAACGATAGTCAGCATGGTCAATGGTCAACCATGAGTCAAATTGTCAACGAGAATTATGGCCAATACTTCGAAGCAAAAACGCCTACTACGGTGAACATCCCGCGATCTCAATATATTCATCTGTTGAGAATTACTGAGTGACACCAACACGTACTCCACAGTTAGAAGAAATCCTTCCACTATAATTGAGAAAGAACTAAACAATCTCTTGAAAAAATGGTTTAAAAAAAATACATATATAAAGAAGAATATTACGCCTTACACTTTAGTGATTCCATTCTTCCGAAAGCGTACAGTCTCCCCAAAATTCACAAAAATAATGGTCCATTTAGGATAATAGTATCGTCAATAAATACAGCTCTCTACAATCTTGCATTTTTTTACAAAAAATTTTAGCAAAAGTTTACCTAAAGCAAAAAGCTTTGTTAACAACAGTTTTGATTTGTGTATCGACCTATCGAAGTTAACTTTAAATAATTCTGAGATCTTGATTTCACTTGACGTTGTATCGCTCTTTACCAATGTTCCGTCTGAATTGGTCATTGAGGGCATTGAAAGAAGATGGAATTTTATTAAAACTAAAACGAGTTTACCGCAGGATGAATTTATTGCGGCGGTTAGATTCGTCTTATCTTCCACTTTTTTCACATTCAACAATGTCATCTACCAACAGACGTTTGGATCTCCGATGGGCTCCCCCTTGTCTCTCCAACTCCATCGTTATGGAGGATTTGGAGGAAAGAGTATTGGCCCTATTGCGTACATTGGGTATCCGCCTGTCTTTTTACCGTCGTTATGTGGCTGACATTTTTATGGTGGTTCCAAAGGAGTATCGTTCTGTTGGCTTCACACGTGAGATTTATGTCGGTTCTCGTGTTATATTGTTTTATATTTAAATTCATTATTTTATAGATGTATATTGTTCTGAAGAAGGCAAAGTAAAGCGCGAAACGTACGTAAACATTGTATGGAGATAATTTTGTAAACACTTTTATTTTTAAATAAGATTCTATTATTGCTCGAATATTGGCCGTTTTTCTATTGTTTAGCGTTTGCTTTGATCGAGCGAAATTTATTTTTATTTTTTGTATACCTTTCTATACCAACTATTCTCTGCTTTGACAAAAAGACTACTCAATATATCAGCAATTCACTGTTTTAAATAAAGCAGATAACAGTTAATGCTTTTGATTAAATTAAAGCAGAGAATACAATTATATTTATGCTTTCTAACATATAAAATTGTATATATACTTTCCTATACCAACTTTTCTCTGCTCTAACAAAAAGACTGCTCAATATATCATCGATTCACTGCTTTAAATAAAGCAGATAATAGTTTATGATTTGATTAAAGCAGAAAATACTTTATATTTTTGCTTTTTAACACATAAAATTGTATATATACCTTTCTATACCAACTATTCTCTGCTTTAACAAAAAGACTATTCAATCACTGACGAAAGCAGCTTTAAATGACTTTCCTTCGTTTATACATGTACTATTTCCACGTACATATTAATTGTTTTTGTCGTTTATGCCTTTCAATACTCAAAATAACTGCTATATTTTTCAAACTTTTTTTGTTAATACCTTTTTAACGAACAATGACCGAGGGCTAAAACGTTCTGAAGGTCAGAAGGGTGACTTTGACAACATATGTCAAGGTCATCGGAGGGTGGTCCGTATAACTGCATAATTACCGTAACATTGTTTTAATTTCTTATATTTAGAGAGCTGACAGTTTTGCTCGCTAACAAATATTTTACATTGATTGTAAGTGAAGTTTTACAAGCGTCCCTCTTTCCTCACGACATGCTATCGAGATTTTTGAATTAGCATGAGCCAATTGTTAAAACTGGCGGTTATTAAATTAGTTAGCAGAAGGAATTGGCGGAAGGAATAGTTAACGCGCCTTTGTTTCTTTAGAGTAATTTTTTTGGTATTCTGTGACTTTTTTTAAATATGTAATATTTTGAATATAAGAAGCATGAATAATACATATACAGCCTTGGTCAAAATTATTAGGCATCCGCGTAATCATTATTTAAAAAAAATGTATTTCCATTAAAGTGAAAAAATTAATATAAAATGTGAAAAATTTTAGTGAAAAAAACTTGGCGCTGCTAAACGTAATAATATATATTAATAACAAAATTTCTATAAATGCAAAAAGTACTTTAAATTAATGTGTGAAAATCTCTACATTCACATTGTAATTATTAATTTAATATTTTAAATTAGTTACTTATTGCTTTCAAATATTTTAAAATTTTGCAGCGCCAAGTTTTTTCACTAAAATTTTTCACATTTTATATTAATTTTTTCACTTTAATGGAAATACATTTTTTTTAAAAACTAGTTATTTTTTGATATAATATATATTTAATTGGCGCATAATTTAAAGATATCATTTCTTTTTTTTTGTAATAAATATATTACTTCGATTTTTTCAAGGTAAATATATTACTTTGGTTGTTTTAAGGTAAAGATATTTGGATTTTTTCGAGGTACAAAGATAACTACTTCGACTTTTTCAAGGTACACCACGCGTGCTTGGCGTCTTTTTTTCTACCTTTTTGTAAAAGGTAATTTTGTACGGATATCACCCCTTTTTGTTACAGATACATCAAACGCCATAATGACTATCGACATTGACATTTATGTCTGATAAAATCAAATGTAAATATTTTTTGTATCAAGAGACACGGTAGTGTCTCGCGCCAAGTACGCGCGGAGCGAGACAGCCGTGGCTCTATATACGCGACGCGACGAGTTGCGAGTACCCGAGATTTTGAGATCTCGATAACCAGCGAACGGATCGAGTTCTAACTAGGCTTAATGGGTAGCTGGGACCAAATTTATATAATAAAAGTATTTTTATTTTTTCCCTACGTGCCGTACGAGCGGAGATATTACGATACATAGGATAAAGTGTGAAATTTTCAATTAAGATACGTCATCATCGTCCCAGATCGTAACTTTCGCAGTCTCGCCACGGCGCGCGGCGCAGCACTGTAGTGTCTGAGATTTTGTCCAGTTCATGTCCTTGTCGTTATGCGATGCGGCGCTGGCGTTAGTTCGATCACATGTGATGTGACACATGTAAACATAACCATAAAGGGCATAAAGCGACCCATACACGTCGCGAGTCCGGGTCGGCTCGGTTTCTGCTCGTTCGTGGGTGAGATGTTACGAGACGGGCTCGGCGTCCGACGAGCCAAATTTCGGGACTATTCGGGAGTGTGTGTGGTGAAAAACGTTTGAGTCCAGCTCGCGAGTCAAACTCGTACATATAATGGGCCGCTTCAGACGTCCGCGTCGTCGAGAAATATTCCGTCCGCGTCGTCGCGTCCGAACACTCCGAACGGAGTACATGAGTGCTAGAGTGACAGAGTTCGCGCCTTGTGGATGGCTGGTTCCTGGGATACACCCTGAGCGAGGATGGCGAGGTTATATCTATCGTACGTATGGCTCTTTCTCGCGGTCACGCTCGCGTTTCCCGCTCGCGTTCCCCGTTCGCGTTTCCCGCTCGCGTTCTCTCTCTCTCTCTCCCCCTTCCCCTCCCCCTCCCCCCTATCTATCTCTCTCTCTCTCTCTCTTTCTCTAATAATGACTATCGAATATATCTGATAGAATTAAATATAAACATTTTTTGTATTATAACACAAAAATTATATCTGACAGTGACATCCTTAATTAAATGTGCAGTGTAGTTTGTATTATAAATTATTAATTGTCTTATTTTGTTAACAAACTTTACTATACATATATTATCTACTATAACATTCTGCCAATAGCATCGTACATGCCAAATTCTGTACCAAATCTGTTTTTCTTTTGACAAAATTTATTAGCAAACACTGCATAATGTGCTCTCGACAAACTTGACTTTGCCTTATATATTCATATTTTGTGTCTTAATTTTTTTAATGATTTATACATTTATACAAACTACACTGCACATTTAAGGATGTCAAACTCTCAGATATAATTCTTGTAAGTTATAATACAAAAAATATTTACATTTGATTTTATTAGACATAAATGTCGATGTCGATAGACATTATGGCGTTTGATGTATCTATAACAAAAAGGGGTGATATCCGTACAAAATTACCTTTTACAAAAAGGTAAAAAAAGACTCCAAGCACGCGTGGTGTACCTTGAAAAAATCGAAGTAGATATCTTTGTACCTCGAAAATATCCAAGTAATATATTTACCTTAAAAAAACCAAAGTAATATATTTACCTTGAAAAAATCGAAGAAATATATTTATTACAAAAAAAAGAAATGATATCTTTAAATTATGCGCCAATTAAATATATCTATATTATATCGAAAAATAACTATTGTTTTTTTAAAAAATGTATTTCCATTAAAATGAAAAAATTAATATAAAATGTGAAAAATTTTAGTGAAAAAAACTTGGCGCTGCCAAATTTTAAAATATTTGAAAGCAATATAAATAACTAATTTAAAATATTAAATTAATAATTACAATGTGAATGTAGAGACTTTCACGCATTAATTTAAAGTACTTTTTCCATTTATAGAAATTGTTTAATTAAAATATATTATTATGTTTAGCAGCGCCAAGTTTTTTTCACTAAAATTTTTCACATTTTATATTAATTTTTTCATTTTAATGGGAATACATTTTTTAAAAAA